>OLKM01000871.1:15738-210450 GCA_900291075.1 Melanogrammus aeglefinus
GGGGAAATCTTTCAAGTTGCAGACAGATGCCAGCAATGTTGGGGCTGGGGCAGTTTTATTGCAGTCAGATGATCACGGTTTTGCAAGACCTGTATACGACTTTTCTAAAAAGTTCAAGAAGTATAAGTTGCATTGTTAAGTAACTTATGGTTCCACCCATGTAACATGTGTTGTCTTCCAGGTTATGTGGTGAACACCCAGGGGGGTGTGACAGCCCCCTGCCAGCTCCTGTATCTCCCAGGAGGTCATCAGTGTAATGGCTAACACCATGCTGCCTGAGCTCCTCAGCTATATCAGCTGTAGGAGTCAGCCACTTGCTCTCCCCTGTGACGTACGGTTTGTTTAGGTTTTTGGGTTAGCTTTGCACACACACCACCATCTCCACTCATCCACACACAGCACTGATTACTGATTTACGTGCATCACTTTAACTTACTTTAGCTTAAGTTGGTTAAATAAACTATTATTGTTAAACTAAAAGCCATGTGTGGTCTCCGTTGTCATTCCCTTGAGCCGGGCTGTGACACATGTGATCAGCTTCCCTAGTTTCTCAGTGTATCAGTTCCTAGTTTCTTAACTTTTCTAACTTTTTTCCTCTAGACATATCTCCACCATTTTGAGTGTTTCAGCCCCAGCCTGAAGCCTGTGTGAGGCGGGCTAGCTATCACGGTGCAGATATGCCTCTGTTTAGGATGTGAATGGTGAAAGGCGTCTTGTACTCCTTCGAGATGATCTGCATCACAAGCCTGGTCCAAAGAGGACTACTGCGATGGTTGCTTGCATTCTTTACCAAGAAGTGTTTGTTCTGCAGTGATGACGCGTTGATCTGGTGACGTAATGCCACTTGGCAGGGTCTACATGTCATGCCTCGCGGGGGGCCCGCAAGTACAAATATAAATACAGGAATGTCCACCAGAAGGATATGTAAAGAGTGGTTATGCATTTGGGTTGAATTTCTCAACGATTGGTTCTGCTAGAGTAACCTGTTTAACTTCATGAGTCCTGTTGTAGAAGGAAGTAGGAAACGTCAGGGTGAAATCGAAAAATCTAAAGTAAATAATGGTGGTGGCTGTTACATAACCAATGATATAAAACATGTATATTTTGAAAAATGTATGAAAGAAAAGGCTAGCTGTTGCCACATATTGGCTACTGCATAAGAGGACAGATGGCATACCAAGCTTGTCTTAATTGTTGGCACAATGTGTTGACTTTCTCCCTTTTAAATGTTTCTAAGCAACAAAACTGCTAAATTGTTGGTGCATATTAAAAGGCCAACAGATGGGAATACATCCGGCAAGTATATCAGAAAGCTAAACCTGATATACACCTGGGTGGATACTTACGAGAAACTCATCGCGGATGAAGAACTTAGCTCTCGTTACTTTCGGGTCTTCACCTGGTTCAGGAGTTGCTAAAGATAAAAAAGAACAGGGACACACCACGATACAAATCAGCAGGATTCCTGTGTATAGATTCATATCTAAATTCAGCAACCGAACTTGAATCTAGATTGCATCTAGATTTCCTTGCTTTGTATTGCTTTACGACCAATTGGGTCACGTATGAGCCAACTGTGACCTGACAACACCGTAAGAGATTCTGTTCCGACAATAGCTGATTTCTAGGTAATCTCGATTGAACGTGGGGTACACTAGCGCAGAAGGGGGTTTGGACCATGGTGATCTACATCTACTGTCTGTTCATCTCAAGTTTACAACCGTGTTTCAAATCGCACCTTGAAGCGGGATTCAAAAAGTCATGTACTGTAACTCATGTAAGTGCCTGTATGTGGATAGGATTTATCTAGAGAGGCACAAACCTTCATTTGGTATGGTGTAGCGAGCGTATTCAGGGAAGTAGTCTTCGATTTTGGATTTCCCAGCTAATACTTTTTCAGCCAGCATGTCCTGCTTGTTCAGGAATAGGATGACCGATATAGTGCGTAACCACCTGCAAGAGAACGGAAACCACGCTTAATGGTTGAACCACCCAGTGGCCTGACCTGTTCGGTACAAGCGGAAGAAATGGTTTAAAAAAAAGAACGAATATACATATCAGCACTTTAGTAATCATAATGAGTTGCATTACAGTTAGAGTATGTATTCATTATGTGTCTTTGTATAGAGAGGATGAGTAGACAGGGACACTGGTAAAACACATTCATGACAGATCTGGAAAGAACAAACTTCAACAAATCCTTAAAACTGAAGGACCCAATCGATTGACAATGAATCTACAAAATAAAGCAGCAGTAACTCTTCATCTTTAACTGTTATCCCAGTGCAAACTTACCTGTTGTTCCAAATACTGCGGAAGAGATCCAGAGCTTCCCGTAGCCGGTTTGTGTCATTGTCTTCCCTTATTACCATGTTGTAGCTGCTGCTGGCCACCACGAAGATGATCGCAGTCACGTCTGCCGTGAAAAGAAGCACCAGGGAATCCGTCACATCACAACTTTCAAAGGGGGTCTATCATGCTTTGCGACTTTTCCCTTTGCTTTAGAATGTTAAATGACATATGTATAAATGTTTTACATCTGCTAGTCTCGAAAAATCGAAGTCAGAGCAAGAGGTTGTTTTCGCGGCAACCGAAATCGCCCCTCAATAAGTGCGTGAAACAGCTTGTTTGGGCAAACTTTACTTGCGTAACAGTGTGACGTCAGTTTGCAGTAGAGGGAGTGTGAATCGGTTGAAATGAGTTTTAAAGTGGCAAACGCTCAAAGATTTCCAAAGATTCTCATTTGAATAAACGTCAGCTAAGTTACATACATTGCGACAGAGCATGTATGATCTGCTAATGAATGAACTTGCGGTTCCATCTTTTGCATATGATGAATGTTAGGACCTGGGTGTCAGTGGCTGTCTTCCCCGCCATGCATTCAAATCACAAGTGACGAACGGTTAGCGATCTGTTTCCCATCACCTGCCGTTGGTTAATCCACCAGAGTGGGTGCGACACGCTCTCTAGCTCCCATGCGTGTGTGTAACACTGTCCTTTTTTTTTTTGCCATAGGTGAAAAAAAGAGAATGACGTCCCTTAAAGACACCTCAGCTCATGTCATGCACAAGTTGTGATGTAGATCTCTACATCAGCATAATGGTCCATAGTCCACATGTATCATCATGGGTAGGACTCTGACCCCATATGTATTATATCTGGTTATTCTTGGTAAAAGGTTCTTATGGTGTGATGTAAATAAAGAAGGTACTTTTAATGTCAGGAGACTAAAAGTGCCCTTCAGCATTTTAAGGCAAACATCTGGGGCTCTTGGTTCGTTATGGTCCAACCTATCAGCTGAGTCAAGACTATGTGGTGAAGCAAACACAAGTGGAAGGAGGGCTTTTATTTTGAGGAGCTGGAATGGTCAAGACGACCCAGAGGAGTAGGGGACTTACCGTTAAAGCACTGGATCCATTTCCTCCTCTCGTCTCTCTGGCCCCCAACGTCGAACATGCTGTGGAGGAGAAACAGCGTTTAGTTAGGTCACAAGCGTCAAAGATGGCCCTCTTGTGGCCAAACAGAGTACTCACACTTCCGGCACAAAGGAACACATCAACATGACAAACGCATCAAACTCATCAAAAAGTTTTTTTTATATTAATAAACACACACACACACACACACACACACACACACACACACACACACACACACACACACACACACACACACACACACACACACACACACACACACACATATATATATACACACATATATTCATACATGTATATATAAAACTACATTAGTTAAATTATATGTATATATATATATTATATACATATAAAAGTATCTTGTTTCTTTTCTCAGTAAGTGGTGACATAAAATCCTCCATGCAGTTTTGGCAATCTTGGAACTAAAGAGTAAATATTCATGGACTAAAAAAAAACATAAATTTATCATCTGACATAAGCGCTTAAGTTCCTGCATAATTGTGATTTCTTGGAAATCAGCAAAGCCCGCTGGTGAACCGAAAACCCTTAAAAGCTCAGATTGAATCGTGGCAAGGGAAGTCGGGGCAGAACACATTTATCCATCACCCAGGACGTGATATAATCAATACAAAGAGCCATTTCAAACAGCAGAACAAGTCTGTTGTGTCTAGCTGCCCTGGAAATAGGTCACCGCGGCCTGAGAGATTAGACAACGCTCCCTCAAATCTTTACTGCTTGCTTTTGTAACAGTAGCCAGTGGCCAATCACGGCTTGTGCCTGCACTTTGAAGTCACATGTCTCGGCTGGGAACTCTGGTGGGGGGTGGGGGGTGGGGTGGGGGGTGGGGGGGGGATGGGGGTATGTCCCCGGCATATGACCTGTTCCGCTTCCTACATGTCGTACAGGGGAACTAATGCCACGTTCAAAACAATCAAGGTTTCCAGGAGGTTCGGAGGTTCGCACCTTATGCTTGGAGGAAAGTGCTTTGAACACTCTGTTGGGTCTGAGTTTTCGCTCTGAGTTTCGTGCGGAAGTAAAGCTACCCAATTCCTCCGAGATCACGTCACAACAATGGCTGCCCATTTCATACATAGACTAAAGTGAACTTGCAGCAAGCACTAAGAGGCGAACTTAACGCCCATTCTAAAATATGCATTACGATACATTATAGCTTACAATTCTAAACATCACCTAATAAATTCTCGCTCGTGTTCAACCATAGCAAGCAGTTCTAATAACTGATTCATATGATTCTGCAAAAGAGGTGCAGAAAGGTCCCTGCGGGCATCCATACTTGTTGTTCTGAAATCTAGTCTAACGAACAATCTGTTTATCCGGTTTCATGTTATAGCCTACGGATTTCTGAGGGGCGTTCCTGAACACTCTTATTTCAGGAGAAGGGAAGGTTTACGTAAAGACACGTAAGCGTTTCTGGACCTTCGAGCCGTTTTGAAGGCGGCATAAGACACACTCTGGTCACACCGTCACGGCCGCCCCGGTGGTCCGGCTGAGCCGGACCCGGCCTGTAGGCCTCCATGAGGTTGAGAGTAGGAGGGGAAACTATGGATAACGCTGCAGATAATAACCACCGAGCATCTGGGAGCTCTACAATAAGGCCCTACTTTGACCGTCACGATCAATCGTCATTATTGGGTTTACGCAATTTTTCTTGTTTATCATTTTTGTTTAGATCGTGCCACACAGCCTCACATGGCTGGAATCTCTCAGCGTATGTTGCTCTGTAGATTAGACTTCTAATGACTATTATTTATAATATTATTTAACATCAGTTGTTGATCTGTTAATTTGAGTTGTCATCTGTATCTGTTTGAGGACGGAGGGAGAAACGTACAAGCACAATTGATATATCCACAGAAAAGTCATTTTAAAACTTTTTGTAGATGTATATTGACTTTAATTACAAATTGATCAGTCAAGATCTATCTTAATTGTTTAAACCTGTATGTTGAAGACACACTGCAAAGAAACAATGTAAGAATCTTGCTATAAAGGTCCAAGTTATCATGTAGCCCAATGGTAGAATGATGGCACTCAAATAAATATTCAAGAATTAAGATTGATATCGTTTACTGGCCATAAGCCCAGTCAATGTATTTATGAACTTTAGAAATTAGAAATTAGAACATTTCTAATTTCACAACATGACAAAATAATATGAATTTCGACCTAGAATGTCGAATATAATAGCTGCTCAGCTATACCATAGATGGAAAATATTTTGATATATATTTATATGATATATATAACCCAATACATTTTATCACCCCTTGTTGTCTGGTGGTGGGTCTAATTGTAAAAAATTCACATTGGTATCTGCAAAAAAGTAAACCCAATGTGCAGGAAGAGCGTCTGTGCCAGCGTGACATCACTTCCTGTTTAGCACCGGTGCCACCTGCAGATACTTACTGAAAATTGACTTTGTCTACTTGGAACCTCGTCTCAAAAATCCCTGAAGTCAACACTCGGCAGCGTAGCAGGTCCTGGAGAAACAGAAGAGGACGAAGCAAAACAACACAATTACACAGCTGAGTCGGAACACTAAACAAAACCCCTCACAGAGGGGGGGGACCAACAACAAGATAAAGACAAAATAATACAGATAACACTCCAGGGGCGGTGACTGACCTGGTCCGTCGGTGTGTATTCACTCTGTCTTACGGAGTCAATTCTGTCCAGGAAACTGTGGAGCAAAAGACAGAACTAATGTCATGGTCTGATAACCGGTTCAGAGGTTAAACAGGGCATAACAATTGATCTCTCCTATTCTATGACAACCGCTGCTCGTCGACACAACTCCAGCAGTAGAGGGTGTCAGAATGCATCTGGCTGCAAACGGAAAGCAGAAACATGAAAACAAAATGGCCCAAAATAATCCAACATCCTAATGGTTCCCTGTTGATGGAATGTAAATATGTACGTCAAATTCCCAGCCGCTGTTTAATCACAAGCGACAGCTGTGGTCGGCTCCGAATTAGAGAATATCTACAACGGCTAGCTTAACTACTAGCTTCTCAGCAAGCAACCCAGAAGCCCCCCCACCCCCACCAAACACCCCGACTTCCTCTCCTATCCACCCCTCGCCTTTCCCCAGCAAGGCACCCATTTTTCTCTCCCCCCTAGACAGGGCTGCTAGTACAGCCTATGACCAGCAGAGGGCATGGCTGTTCAGCACGGGCTATTTTGGTCTCTCCAGCAGGAGCGATTACATAAGGCCGTTATTGAGGAGGTTAGACAGCTTGCCATGACCCTCTCCCTCCACTACGAGGAGAAGGAGAGCATGCATGTGCATTCGCTAGCATTAGCCGTAGCATTAGCTGTTGCATAGCGGTAGCGATAGCAGCTGGGCCTCTGTGCAGCACGGCGAACAGGAAGGCGGGCTTCCTCACAGAGACGGGGGAGAATACACCGTCACAACGACTAGGCCGCGGTCCTGTCTGGTGTGGGCTGAACACTGGTTGTCGACTGAGCGGCCTTCGTAGGAGCACCCTCTCTTTAACATAATCCATCCTACATCATACGTGAAGTTATAGATTATATATACCATATGTATTTTTATATATATGCACTTATTTGCAAGGTTAATAAGTGCAAACAAATATTTCAAATGATATGAATCATAGAACATGGCTAATTATATCATTGTTGCCCAGCCCTACATAATAATTGATGACTCCATTGACATTTTTGGGGTCATTTCATTCCAGACAAGCAATACTAATAAACCTACAAAGAAACCGGGATGTGTTTGCTTTTGTCAGATGGTCATATGACATCACAAAAAGTTCTTCAAATGTGCAACGTTTAAGTCCAAAAAATATACATAAAAATTCGGTCAAAGTCATCCGAATAAACCTAGATAAGATGTTTGTGTTAGGCAACATGGAGGGCAAAGGGAACTAACCCAGAGCCTGGAGAAGACAAGAGGGAACAGGGATCAGCACATGACGAGAGCCACAGCACTCATGTGGCGGTTACGGCTTCAGCCCAGAGGAGGCCTGTACACGCGCCACTGCAGAGATCGTCCGTTTGTCCCTCTCCCGGGGAAGTTAGAATCTCTGTCTGAGTTTTAGTTACATTGAAATAAATACTGTCCTCACAATAAAGCTTTCAACATTTCTTTGCTCCAAAATTCTACTATGACATTTATCTGGGGAAAAATGTAGTCACATTACCAAAATATATTTGCTTAACATATATTACCAACATCCCCAGAAATGTAAAGATTTACCACACAACGATAGAACAGTTTTGTGTGTTTGTGTGTGTGCTTGTGCATGTGCTTTTGTGTGTGTTTGCGTGTGTGTGAGAGAAAAACAGCCTCATACTTTCTCTAATTTCTCTTCCAACAAATGTATTCATGCACAACAAAAACCAAACCTTTGCAACCTTTACTCCAGAAAATGCAAAAATATTGGATTTGTGAATTGTATCAAAAGAGCTTATCAATGAATAGCGCAGATCCCTTTCTAGCTATTAAACATTAAATAGATAATATGATTTACGATCATGATAGTTATCTTTCAATATTGGGACTTTGAATGGAAAAAGGTCTACAAAACTCTTAACATGCAACGCTGACCAACATTTATACTTCTGAACACGCTAAAAGTTTAAATATAAAAAATGAACAAACAAGTAAAACAAATCCCTAAACTAGCTATGAGCCCATTCACACAGACACCAAATGCAAACACTGCACACATGCACACACACACACACACACACAACACACCACACACACAACACACACACACACACACACACACACACACACACACACAAAAATTGAAACAAAACATTGCAAAAATAGCTACAGTTTATTCCCCATCACTGCAACAATGTGGGAGTATTTATAGTCAGCCATCTTGGTGAGGGAAAAAAACCCTAGGTTATAATTACTGAGCGCTTTGTGACTGCCATGTGACATAAGTGCTATTGGTAGAGCACTGAAGATCCAAATATAGCCTGGCCTCTCATTCACAGCCACCACTACATCCAGGACATACAAAAAAAGACTGATCATCGAATGCCTTATTAAAAGCTTGGGCCGGGCGGTTTTTAGGGACTGCCGAACGTACTGGTCTAGTGTGAAGTAGAACAAGTCCCATTCTGGTCTGAGTTCCCCACAAAATCATTTGTACTAGTTGGCATGGTAGAGCAGACTCTGCCACACAGCCACTTCGGACAGAGCGGCTCCTCTCAGAACGCAGCGATGGATAGATGTAATGGAAAATCGATATGTTTTAGGCTTTTCCCTATTTTCACATTTGCTTTCTCCCGCTGTATGATCTTAGCCCCACTGTATGTTTTCCCATAGGGCCTGGACTAAACTGAACAAAGGTGGGGTAGGCTCCGTTACTGCTGGCCACCACTGCCGACCACAAACAAATAGAGTTTGGCGTATTGGCAACAATGCAGGGGCCTCTGGCCTTTAGGTTAACATCTCCCTCCTTTGATGTGAGGATAATTGCATTGAAGGGAAGGGGCTCACACTGCTAGAGAGGAGACGAGTGTATGCATACATTAAATAGGTTATTTCCTACCAGTTTTGTGTGCTTTTTCTTTCTTGCATTTAGCCCTCTCATCTGTCCTTGACGCAAAAATTTATAAAGGAATTGCCGTGACAATTTGAGAAATTCTACAAAATCCTTACTCCAAGACATGGGAACCCGAGCACGGCTTAGGACCGGGTCATGGAGCGACACCTCCCCACCGGATGACTGTGGCCAGCTTACTGGGGCGAGACTGGAATAAATTCAGGGGTTCCTCAGTATGGTGTCCTGAGGGTAAAATACTAGGGCCAGGTGAGACCCCGATGTGTGTGAAGTCACAAGAATATGGTGGGGTAGAGGGAGGGGGGCCAGGGTAGAAGAAAATAATCAGCTCGGGACAGAGTGTAGAGTGTAGGGCTCATTGATCTCAATGTCACCCGAGTTCTAGAGGCGGACCTGGACTGCCCCGGTGGACCGTGTGTGAATGCTCCCCCACCTCCATCGTATGACAACGCCCAGGCCGCCGCTCCGTCAATCAACCTCTACCCTGACTTGGAAAGCAAGGTGGCAGGAGCAAACCCCATACCAAGATGTCACAAGTGGATGAGGATTGGTCGTGAGACATTGCATCGGTTGGTGTACCGCATGACTTGCCGCACAGCGGGTTACGCCAGCCATGCAGATCGAAGCAACGACCAAGAGGCTTTACCTCGCCCAAATAGAAGCCCTCGAGAACCCCAAGCCTGTCCGTCCCTTCAGGGACCAAGATGGCGACATGTCAAGTGGAAGGACCATGTTCCTTGCAGGGCTTCACAAGCCGGGGACAGGTCTGATTCCATTGTAGCGCCATGGATCATTGGATCACTGGCTAACCTGCCTGTGATGTGACGGTGCATCCCCCAAGGGGCAGAGGTGGATAGGGGCATTCGAATGGACAGGAAGCAGGGGCAGGCCAGGTCCAAGGGTATGTGTGCACTATGACACAATCAACCCCGGAAAAAAACATCCGGAATTGTAACCTTTGCCTCAAACCGTACACAAGCACCACGTCCAAATGATTGGTT
This sequence comes from Melanogrammus aeglefinus, assembly GCA_900291075.1. Classification (NCBI taxonomy): domain Eukaryota; kingdom Metazoa; phylum Chordata; class Actinopteri; order Gadiformes; family Gadidae; genus Melanogrammus; species Melanogrammus aeglefinus. The sequence continues at coordinate 25,753 of OLKM01000871.1, forward strand.
CTCACTAGCCTCACGCGACCTGATCAGCTCCGAAAGACTAAAATAATTGTAAATGGTAACAAGTACAACATTCCTGGTCGATTCAGAGACAACAAATTTAGTGTTGTCCACCAAGGAATGGAGAGATCAAACGAAATTGGGTGGTCCTTATGTACAACCCTTTTTGGAACGGAGTGCACATAATCCACTCAAACATTATTTTTTTCGGTCGAAATCAATGTGTCTGACAAACTGGTTGGGGGGAGATTTGAGGTGTCGCCTAGGGCTGAGTGTCATTCGCACTGACATCGGCCTCACGGTTACTTCCGATGCAAACCCCACCATCCGAGCACAATTGTGTGCGTTACACTCACCAGGATACTTTCATTCATGGGACTTGCTAACAGAGGGACCGGGGTCAATAGCTGACATACTGATAACAGACCCATACCACTGCATGCAGAGTCAGCCAGAAGTGTAACACACGTCCACTGATGATATGCACCGTACTGCCAGAGTGTCTGATGTCGGACCATGAGCAAGGTTTGAGGAAGTACAAAGAAGGGTGTATAACCTCCTAATGTTAAAGGCTGAAATGTTGCTTTAGAAATTAGACATTCTGCCTGATTACAGGGGCCTGTTCTGGTGAAGTTTTGTTCTGTGAGGTTTTTCGATGTTCCAGGCTCCACACCACATTTGTCATGCAGAACCCAGACAGGACATGGGCTGAATTAGGCTCACGGGCTGTAAGGTGGAGGGGGACGGGGACGCATGGCATTGGGAGGGGGGGCTACGCAAGGGACAATATTTGTCCCCTGCAACCGGGCTGAGACACAGAGTCTGGGGTGGAGCTTTCGAGACCACACACACGTTCACCAAATGTGTGGTAATAGGGAGTCGCCTGAGCTTTTACTCCCACGGACGACCGTGGATGACCCACGATCGGCTGCGATCCCTCCCAACCTGTGGGCTAAAAATAAGTATGATGAGGGCCACACACAAAATGTGGACCCCCTGGTGGGGACTGCTAAATCCACTCACAGGCCAAGACAACCCCAGTACAGGGTAAACCAAGTGTTAATTGTAAAACATATATGTGGATTACGATACCACAAGGTTATTTTAAATAACTAGACAGTGCTGCACGACCATTTTGCTACTTTAGTCCTCCAAGGAGGAAGTGCATTGATTGCTAAAAAACCAAACAAAAGATGGGCTTCTTTGAAACGACGGGCTTCTGCACACAGTAGTAATCGTTTATTATTCACATTGAGCACGGACACGCCTAGACATCACCAACGACAAGAGTTTAGGCTTTAGACTTTATTGTCCCCAAGGGGAAAGTCTTAATAAAATAAAGTGTTGCCTGACCCCGACTTGGTGAATGGGACACCAGCAGCAGACACTGCCTTCGTAAGAACTTAAAAAGGCCTTCATAGCCTCCCCTACTCTAGATTGACATGAACACACACACACCCCTTGACACAGAGCGTCATGGAAATCAGCTGGTCCAGAATACCGTGCAGAATGAGCGTCCTTGCTTGCCTTTATGTTTATTTTTCTATCTTTGCCATTCGGACACATGTTCGGGACAACATGTCAAAGGGTGGAATGATAGCCCTTAGATGAACTGGCCAAAACAACTGCTGATACAGGTATGTTGTGGATAAAGGTCTTACCACTAGGCGAGAGAGGCCAGAAGTGACATCAATCAGACTGGACACCAGGCCGCTACCACGCTACCCGTTCCAGAGGATCTGACGCAGGATTCAAGGATCCGTTGGTCGCCTTGTTTTTCCATTGTTGTTGATATGCTAACCAGTGACTACCCCCGTAGGTCCAACACTGGCCTGTTTAAGTTTACGTCCACCACAGGAGAGGGGAAATTGCTGTAATATGTACAGGCATATTGCATATTCCCCCACCCCAATGGGTTGAATCGATTATCTCCTGCGTCCCGAGTAGTGCCTTGTAATATTAGAACCTGTACGGTAACTGGGAAGAGTTACCGTACAGTAAGGCTCCACTATGTCTTAGTGGTACCGCCGCAACGATGATAGGAAAATAGAAAGTGGGGGGGTCGGAACAGAGGATCGGAAGATCATGCTTGCTAAGAAAAGAGACACCGTCGCCTACTGATCACACAGATAAAGATCAGTTTGTTTCTTTAACTCCTCACACTATTTCTGTCCTGATTTATTTAAAGATTTACGTTTTGGGTCTTCAGACTGAATTAAAAAACAAATGTTTGTTCTATGTGTCATACATGTGTGTGCATGAGGGGATCTGCCCTGCTTTGTCTGACCCGATGGGTCAATTAGGTAAACTGTCAGGGGAAACAGGCACACACACACACACGCGCGCGCGCACGCGCACACACGCGCCCACACACACACACACACACACACACACACACACACACACACACACACACACACACACACACACACACACACACCCACACACAAGCACAAATAGGCACAAACACACACAAACCCACACGCACAAACATACGCAAGACCACACGCACAAACATACGCACACCCCACACGCACAAACATACGCACACACAGACACACACACAGACACACACACACACACACACACACATACACACACACACACACACACACACACAGTGAGGGGAAGTGGAGGTTAGCTGGGCCTGGGGGCCTAGAGGGGCCCCTCTTGAGCTGGAGGCCCACGTGGTGCAGGTCACATGTGGCAGAGCCCATCCAACACACACCATGACAAGGTGGAAGAGGAGGCGAGGGGGAGGGAGGGAGGGAGAGGGGGAGAGACGGCAACAGGGAGAGAGATGGGAGGAGGGACGGCGAGATGGAAAGTAGAATGTGGTGGTGCTGCTGCTGCTGCTGCTGCTGCTGCTGCTGCTGCTGCTGCTGCTGGTAGTGGTGGTGATGGGCCTAGCAAAGACAGTATAGGCCTTCCGTTTGGGGGGGGGGGGGGGGGGAGCCCTTGGAACCCCTGCTTCAGATAGAGAAGCCTTGGTAAAACTTTGCCAGCATTACAAAACCACAGCTTTTCAGGTCAGATTCATTGAGCACCTCAAAACAAACAAACACAAACAATCAAACAACAAACATAACCACACAACATAAAAGAACAACACACAGGATAGAGCCCGCATCAGCCCTCAGGGGCTTCACAAAGACCCCCCATGGCTCCAGGGGGCGCTGTCTGGTGGTAACAACCATCTTGTGATGTCCAATGGTAACATACGGGTAACATACTCTTACATCACACACGCCACCGCCGCACTCACTATACTTAGTTTGAGTACGTAGGGCGAAAAGAAGTGTACTGAACCCGGGACCCGGGTCAAACCGCGGAGATTGGATTGATGTACATTTTTCATACTCAACGGCAGCCATCTTAGCTACATAGCGGAAGAGGCGGAGCCAGGCTTAGCCAACGTCGGCATACTTCCCACATAGCCTGCATTAATGGATTCATTTTGTAGTTTCTATAGCATTTATAGCTTTTTATAGCTGCTAGGCGTAAAGAGTTCACCGTTCAAAGCGGAATGTTTATTGCGGGGGAGGAGCCGCGGCGGCAGTCGCGATCGTAACTTCCGGTTAGTGCACCACGGAGTATTCGATTTGGAACGACACTGACATCTGAAAATCAGCGCACTTGGTGAGTGCGGATAGTGTGGTACGTTTAAGTGTACTCATGGAAGTATGGATATCGGAACACAGCACATGAGTCCGACCGTGGCGGTGTGAAGACGCAAGGAATGGATGTGAGGGGGCCAAATGCAGGAGGAGCACCAGCCACTGACAGAGACAGGCAACCTTCACACCAATGACAGTGGTCCTAGCCTCATCTGCTCATTTGATAATTGGGTTGACTTTTTACAAATAGTGGGCCATCTTTAATTAGCAGCAGGGGGAGTCCGATCAATAGTTTCCATATTTTCAAACCGCCCGAGCCTGGCATAACAGCCAGGGCAGCATGCTCCCCGTACCGTCCCATTGACTGGCACTGGGGCGTTTTGAAACAGTGGTTCTTTAATGCCAGTGCAATTGGTCCGGCAGCCACGTGCAGAACTGTACTGAAACATGCAGTGCTTGGATGGTCCGAGGAAGGGCACTTGGAAGCACGTAGCGCAAGTATCCGACTAGCGCGCACATGCTTATGTCTAGCCTTACTGTTCGCTGACGGAGAGTGCTTCCTGCAAGGTCCCAGTGCCCCTGGCTCATGGTTAACCCCCCTCCCCTGAAACTCTTCATGACTTCTCTTTTAATACTTTACAGTCCAACCCAAATTTTTCCGAAGGGTTGATCCATTGAGTGGACAACAAGTATTTTTCCAGATTTACAACCTTGATCATTCCATTCGCCTCGTTTGGAGAGATGGAAAACCCGAAAAGACATCTCATCACTTCCCCCCAATAGTTAAGTCTTCATTCGTAGATTGAAGTCTTCTACAATCCACGACATCCCCAGGCCTGACAATTTTTCTAATCTCACTGGGGGGCGGGACAAATGACGAACCAACCAATCCACATTGTCCGACAGATCACACAACTGAGGTCGACCTCATTCATACATTTCCACGAAGACAAAACTCCCCCCACAACTGGGCAGTAACGATGCGCCATCGCAGCATCAATGACGATACAGTGTCATGGACGATAATAACAGCGACTGTGCACACGCCACCCACACCCGATCGAGTCCAAAGGGGGGAGGGTGATAAACACCAGGAACAACAGAAACAAGTCACAGAGTCAACTTGTCACCTGGTGGAAACATCTGAGCCCAAGGTTCAGCTCCCCGGGCCCAGACACAGAACAATGTGCAGACAGGGAGGTGGACCTAGAGAACCAAATGCATCCATCAGGCAGCCCACTGGGCACTTCCTACAGAGAGAGAGAGAGAGAGAGAGAGAGAGAGAGAGAGAGAGAGGAGAGAGAGAGAGAGAGAGAGAGAGAGAGAGAGAGAGAGAGAGAGAGAGAGGAGAGAGAGAGGAAGAGAGAGAGAGAGAGAGAGAGAGAGAGAGAGAGAGAGAGAGAGAGAGAGAGAGCGAGAGAGAGAGAGAGAGGAGCGGAGACACTCCTGAAAGTCAAACCGAATCCAGTGTAAACAAAAAAGGGGTCTGCTTCATTTCAAGTCCCGCCAATTCCCTCCCTCTGGGGCTGCATCAAGCCACGGTTCTGAAGGGTGTTGTATAAAAAGGTTCAAATACATCGTGATGCCCCCCCATCGACTCTGTTCAGTGTCCGCACGGACCGCTACGCGAAATGGTCCCAAAATAGACCCCAGGCCGCGGGTCCCACATTCAGCCTGGGGGACTCGGTTGAGGTTGGAACATGGGGGGTAGGGGGACTATAAAACAAAACACGCGTTCCCCGTCACGATTCTCTGAATGGAAAGTGATTTGAATGGAAGGGTGGATAACACTTAAACACATCCAGCCAAGTCTCCTATCAAAGCACCTTCTGTCAGCGCCGGCTAAAATTAGCAAAACCCGAGTATCAATGGACAACAATTCAAACCCCGTGGAATGAGGGGGCATTTTATTTGTGTTTTTATTTTTGGGTCAAACGCACACGGGCTGCAGCCCTGACGGCAGGGAGAGACCCGCTCCGGAACTGAGCGCAAACTTCCACTTCCGTTTCGGTTTTCCCTATTTTCCATAATCAAAAGTCAATAGGCAATATCCAGCGAGAGGCAGGGAGGCCCGGCTAGCTGTAGCACGTTGCATAACCACGGACGGAGCAGCACGCGCTGACATGAAACGGCAAGATGGAGGCCAGAAATGCATTTCTATCCATCCGCACACACACAGGGAGGGGACCCAAAGACATTCCTCTTTTATTTATTTCCCTGCGATTCATATTAATGGACACCATAAGATGGATGCATCGCACGTTCAGCTTATCAAAGGGGTCTGGGATGAGAGGGGAAATACTGGCGGGTTTGTCGGGCCTGCTGGTGCTGAAGTAGCCTGTGTGTTTGTGTGCGTGTGCATGTGTGTGTAGTTTGCAGACTGGCCTCCGGGTGGCATCCCTTCGCTCCCACTACAGACAGCCTCGCTGTTCCACACTGACCCTGCCTGCTTTTAGCAGCTGGGTTCCCATAGCAACCCCAGCTGGTCGATACCACTCCTCTCTCTCTCTCTCTCTCTCTCTCTCTCTCTCTCTCTCTCTCTCTCTCTCTCTCTCTCTCTCTCTCTCTCTCTCTCTCTCTCTCTCTCTCTCTCTCTCTCTCTCTCTCTCTCTCTCTCTCTCTCTCTCTCTCTCTCTCTCTCTCTCTCTCGCTCTCTCTCTCTCTCGCTCTCTCTCTCGCTCTCTCTCATTCTCCCGTCTGCCCCCCCCCCTCCTTCTCGTCTCCTCTGAAGGTAGGCCATACTTGTAGCCTGCCATCACAAGACTCATATACAGACAGCTCGAGCATCCTGTGTGCATGTGTGTGTGCGCCATAGCCACAGCCTGACTACCGCTTCCCTGTGCATGTGTGTGTGTGTGTGTGTGTGTGTGTGTGTGTGTGTGTGTGTGTGTGTGTGTGTGTGTGTGTGTGACAGTCACAGTCTGACTACCATTATCTGTGCGTGTGATAGCGAAGCCTGTCTACATACCGCTTTCCATGCATGTGTACATGTGTGTGTGTGTGTGTGTGTGTGTGTGTGGCTCTGCGAGGCCCTCATAACGATGGAACGAACACAAGAGTTTTTCAAACGCAGCAGTAGACGAGGGGAAAACGCGACGTAAACTGCAAGAAACCATCGGCACGTGGTACCGAGAGTTAGGGGCTGAGCCACGGGGGCCAAGGCTGAAAAGGACGCGAGGCTTCACAGTCAATAGGCCCCTCTGTTGATGCTCCCTGGTCCACGGTGAGACACGACGCCAGAGCGCGAATGACTCCTTCATGACCACCACCGTGAGCACACAGCGATGCCCATGTTGTTATCGCTGGTTAACAAAAAAAATTAGCCATGATTAGCCATTACAGGCCGGTTTGTATCGGCTCGGCCCTGTGCCCTGTGTGAGTGTCCACCTAGAAACATGCTGGAGGGGTCAATCTGCCATTCCCACCAGTGGACTTTAGCAACTTATCTGTCGGTCCCAGTATGTAGGTTGACACTCCCAGGGCTGGGTTTAGTTGCAGAGGGACAGGGCAGGGCTGATGTTTATAAGGCTGCTAATGGCTCATCACACTCACACCTGGAAGTAAAATAAGAGGCCTTTTTAAAGTATCGGCGTCAAAGCCTCCGTTTGTGTGAATAAACTGAAATGAGGGCTTCGATCTATTTACACCTTCATCTGACTGTTTATGGACACGTTGTCATCCAAGGCATTTTACAGTGATAGAAATACAGGTCACTATGGATTGAGGAACAGGGTAAGGGACTTTCTCAATGCTAGCTATTCACCAAGGTGCTGGTTGAATCTATCATTTTCAACCGGGTCATACGGCCCATCTCACTCATGCTGACACAGCTTTGCTATATTTGCAATTGCCTTAATATCTCACAACAAAAAAATTGCAATCATTATCAAATATTTTTGCTATATGGATGTTGATGAACCTGTGAAAACACCATTGATTTTTCTTAATTAGATCAGTCAACGAGATCTGCACAGACATTACATTCACATTGATTTCACAACAGAAGCCTTTCTGTTGTTCACTCTTTCATAAATGTGGTAGTTCATCATACACTAAGGCTGACGAACAGGAAGCTTCACTGCAGTATTCTACCCCTCCATAGAAAATTGTGTGAGAACTGAATCTGTTCACTTAAGAAATAAAAAATAAAATGCATTGCTGATGGTATGGAGACAAACAATCCACTTTAAGTGCAACATAATAAGAATGTGCTATGAGTTTCACTGTGTGTGTTTGTCTGTTGACACACACACTGAATTACCAAATTAGAGGTTTATTTACTCAACGCAGATTCTCATCTCTCACAAGTCTCACAGCTATTTAGCTAATTATATTAGACTGTACCATGAGCCAGAGACGGAGGGGCCCTCGTAAGAAAGAGAGATGGCCTGAAAACAGCTTGGGTTAAAACCGAAACGCACCTAACTTAAAGTCAAATGTTTACTTTACTTAGCCTGCTAGTCACCGCCAGTAAAACGGCCATGATGAAACACCCAACAGCGCAAACTGTCTCGGTAAACAAACCACAATGAGGGCAAAATATAAAAGTTTCTAAAATTAGCCTCAAACGACCCCCACCCCCCCCCCACCCCCAACCACATTCCAAAGGAGGTGAAAGTTGAGTCTTGTTTGACCAGTGGAGGTGGAGCGGTGTAACCTTTGCCCTGGGTGTGACTGGACACAGCCACTAGCCGCTAGCTAGCCTTTACAATTAGCCACAGCCAAAGGGAGAGCTAGTCTCAACCGCCAAGCAGGCCTTTCACTTCCACCTGATACTGACAAATGCTAACATTAATGCTAGCACATAATGGTTATGAATTTATTATTAATTTATTTAAGGGATTTGTCTGTGTCTGCGTGGGTATTATTTTCCGATAGGCCTGAACCTGGCAGCGGCAGGGAAGGAAGTTTGGAGCCGGGCTGCCCCTTCTCGCGATCACACAGCAAAATGTCTGCTCTCGCGTGGTTCTAATCCTTCTTTCATGTATTCAGTTTCCTCACACTTTCGCTAGCTAAGGATGGCACTGGAGGCACACAGCAGAGTGTGTGTGTGTGTGTGTGTGTGTGTGTGTGTGTGTGTGTGTGTGTGTGTGTGTGTGTGTGTGTGTGTGTGTGTGTGTGTGTGTGTGTGTGTGTGTGTGTGTGTGAGTGTGTGTGTGCGTGCGTGTGTACGTGCATGCGTGTGTGCTGGCTGGTTCAGGGAGGAGATAGGGGCGGAGAGTGGCAAAAGAATAGCATCGAGTCAGGATGCATAACACCCAACACGGGTTCACCTCGTCTACGCACTTTCATGTCAGCCACCGTTAAGACCAGGGAGAGGTGTGTCTGTGTGGATGGGCACAGCCTGCTGGACGCACACACACACATGTGCGCGCGCACACGAATATAGACGCAAAACCAACAAAGAGGCGTTTTGTGTCTCACCTTCTGCTACTGACCTTCCTTTGTTTACAGCGCATTGCCGGGATACTCCCTTTGATTCTGCTGCGCACACGTGACCCAGCGCCAGTTTCTGCTCTGCAGTGCTTCTGCTTCTAAAAATAGCCACAGCTTGCCCTGGCTCCACAGCTAGTTTACATAAGCTCTAAGGCGGGTGGTGGTGGTGGTGGTGGTGGTGGTGGTAGGGTGGGGGGTTGCAAGGCAGGAGGAGGGGTTGGTTTGGTAGGGTGGGGGGGGGGGGGCTTGGTGGAGAAAGAAAGGCGCGCAATAGAGGGAGAGGGGCAGACAGAGACAGAGAGGGGGAGAGAATGAGAGGGTAGGGAGAGGAAGGTAGAGGGGGGGAGGGAGGGTGGAGGGGAGAATGATCTAGAGAGCCACTGTGCCACAGTCTCTGAGCAGGGAACCTGCAGCGTTACTGCTGTCCCCCTCTACTCTCTGCTCGTCCAGACGCCATCCTGTGTGTGCGTGCATATATATAAAAATATCAGAGAGAGAAGAGAGAGAGAGAGAGAGAGAGAGAGAGAGAGAGAGAGAGAGAGACGAAGAGAGAGAGAGAGAGAGAGAGAGAGAGAGAGAGAGAGAGAGAGAGAGAGAGAGAGAGAGACTGTGTGTTTAAAGGGGAAAGAGAGTGTCGGTTTGGGAGAGAGGGCAGGATGAGATGGATAGAGATGTGTGAGAGAGAAATAGAGAAACGTGTGTGTGTGTGTGTGTGTGTGTGTGTGTGTGTGTGTGTGTGTGTGTGTGTGTGTGTGTGTGTGTGTGTGTGTGTGTGTGTGTGTTGTGTGTGTGTGTGTGTTGTGTGTGTGTGTGTGTGTGTGTGTGTGTGCTCTGTACATGGTCACAGGCGCGCAGATCACCGCCATTCACTGAACTTATCCTCCAGTCTGTGTCTCTGACTTAAAATTGACACACATCTTGAAGCCTAAATTTAGCCTACTCAAAGCTACAATTCTCCCACTTTTAGAAAAACCTCAAATACAACCTCCTTTCAAATCCTCTTTTTCTTTTTTGCGTCAATGTGGCGAAGCGAGACAAGCTAAAAGCTAGCTAGCCAGCTACAATCCTACAACTGTTAGATTGCTTGGGTAAAAACACATCACAATAAGGGCAATGAAAGTTTGATATTATTTTCTCTTTATAAAAAGTCACAAATTTCTTCATTAAATTAAAACGTCTGCCCTTGTAGACCTGTCCTTTATTATTTCCAGTTTGTTTATTTTTATTTTGACTTTGAGGCCAATGGGTTCAGGTCGTCATAGCTTTACTCTGGCCCCCTGAAATATCATAAAAACACTGCAGCACTGAAGCCAACCTTGTGACATGTAGCATGCTAGGCCGCGCGGCTCCCAGTCATTCACAATTGCCTCGTCAAGAGTGCAGAACTTAAGAAGAGCACAACAACCAGGATGGAGGCCGAAGCTTCAAGCTTTCTTTATCGTCAGTTGGGAGTTGTTCCTTCCTTCTTCTGCATTGGATATGTTCTCAATCCACAGTCAAGAAATTCATGTTTGAATGTTTAGAAGATTGCTTTAATTGCTGCAATATTCTGTGATGGGCTGTTAAGACAAGTTAAATTCTGTTTGTGTGTGCCATCCTTGAATATTAGGGCATATTGTTCCAATTAAAGACACCCAATGGCTTTTCTGGGAATTTTTCTCTGCTGAGAAAAAAAAAAAAAGCCTAATAGCAGTATCTAAATGCGTTCTGCAACATGCTCTGTGCTGTCTTTCTGAACTCAAGAGCAAGAGAGCAGATTGGGACCATGAAAAGATATACACTATGGAGAGCTATAAAGAGGGCGGGAGGAAGAAAGGCATAGAGGTGGTCTTTAGTCACATAGGGAGGAGGAGGAGGAGGAGGAGGAGGAGGAGGAGGAGGAGGAGGAAGGAGGAGGAGGAGGAGGAGGAAGGAGGAGGAGGGGGGGTTGGTGTCGAAAACAAGTCCCGAGAACCAGTGAGTGGGGCGTGCTTCTAACTTGTATGGTGGCCATGTCGGGTGCTGCAGTCTAACCCAAAAAGGATATTCCCCATAGAAAACACAAGACTCTAAAAGTACCGTTCTGCTATTGAGCACTCAGCTGCTCCTTATGTTTCAGCTAGCTTCCACTTGATTCCAATGTTTTATTTTCAGATGTATAATAACGGATTACAAGCATATCACACACACAATGAGTCTTGCATTTACACTCCTTAACCAGCTCGGCGATTATACAGATTGTGTTGTCCCTTAATGATGAAATGTAAACGAAAGGTACTGATTAGGGGCACAGTTTCCTGTCGTTTTCGGGGTGAAAGGGTAGATATCATTGTATTAGGCATTGTTATGTCCACACGCCCACATATCTTAACGTGCAATTTGAATGTGCAATCTAGCCCTTCAAAAATAGTGTGTCACACTTTATTTTACAGGACGCTACTTAGTTATAAGTTGCCAACTGCTTGACCAGCAACAGTGGTAAACGTGGATTGTATTGAAAGCCTGCCTTGCATAAAACCGGATGCTAGGGCGGGACATAGCTTCTTAAAAAAGGTGAGGGTTCGCCAAATGACAGCAAGCTTTCTAGCCTTGATATTTGAATCATTAAAAAAACAAAGCTAGCTGTGAATCACTGTGCTATGAGTTACTGACAATAAAGTAATGTAATTGGAGGAAATACTTGTCCGTTTAACGCCATTCCAGGCATGTGTCATAACTACCTAATACAGCCCTATACCAGAAGTAAACAATGGGACATTTTTGGACGTAAATATATGAAGAATACCTACATTGAACAATTTAATTATTTTCTTTGGCCTATATTGTGGTATAGAAGTGCCACTGTAGCCAATGGACATAACAGAGCAAGATTTTCATTTTGTGGGAACTTTCATGCATATATTAGCCAAATGCTAGCTTTCTTGTTGTAAATTATGTCATCATTGTTGCAGTAATACAGTGTTTACTGCGATATTACTTAAAAAAGAACATTAATTACATTTTTTACATAACACAAATAAAGAATTTATGCATAACCATCAAACAAAACAGATGCTGATACCAATACCAAGCTAAAGCCAACGCTCATACTAATGCTAACGCTAACAATGCAAACTCACAAACATTGGTGATGTGGATAAACACTGTGCAACATAGCAACATGCACACTCACACCAAGAAATGTGCATGCAAACCCACCCACACACATCCAAAACCAAACACTCACACCAACCCACCAACACACGCGCACGCACGCACGCACGCACGCACGCACGCACGCACGCACACACACACACACACACACACACACACACACACACACACACACACACACACACACACACACACACACACACACACACACACACACACACACACACACACACACACACACACACTTTCATAGTGCCTCCTTTGAATATTCCACAGTCAGCTGGCAGCAGGTCATCTGATTTCCGCAAGTGACACAAAGGTTTTTGTTAATCTAGACCAAACAAAAAAGTCTATTAAGGTTTGACACTGCTTAATATGCAACTAGGCTCTGAAGCTGCACACATGGATAACCATAGCGGGCCCATTTCTGTTGCACACACTCACTATCCTCCTCCGGGTTGGACCATTTAGGCCTGTTCTCACAGCACATGTTCATTTATGATCACCGCGTATTAAAAACCAACAAACGGACAACCCTCTAACATTTGAACATGTCGACTCAAATGGCAGCCGGGCTGGAAGAGAACATGTTTGTGTACGGTGGAAGGGCGGCCTTCAAACAGGACTTTGCTAGCTTACAGTATGTATGGACATGAGTTGGAGCTAACACACAAGATAAACGGCGACAGAAAAAAAACAGCAACAGTGACACACAGCCGATGTATAAATATCGTGCTCCCAGGCTCTTCTGAGAACAGAAGAGGCTCCTCACTGAGGACGGCCAGTGTTTGCGAAGCGTAGCCCCTCTGTTTCCCTAGGCCCTTCAGGGGCACAGGCCTGCTGACAATACCCGTCATTCTCTAAGCATTATTCCCCAAGATGACTGTGTCAGTGGCCCCCGGGCTGGTGACTGGGTCCCGTGACCACCGCTACACCCCAGCCCCATCTCCCCATCTCCCCATCCTGGGTCCATGGCTGTCCCAGTCCCAGCTGTCTCTCTGACCCCTGGCTCCAACTCAGAAACCCTCACTAGAGGAGCCCGGTCCAGGTCCCAGCGAAAGCCCTTTCCACAGGACCTCGCTGGGGCTACAACTCTCTGCAAATCCAGCAAGGCCACAAAAAGACACTGATGACTGGCCTCCTCCCTTCGGCCCAACCTTAAACCAGGGTTGATCAACCTGATGGGCCGCCGACCCTAGAAATGTGTCACCAATGCAATCCAAACCCAAAGCTTCGCCCCAAAGCTTGGGTCCCCTGAATCTGCACCTTTCCATGCTTGATCGGTCTATTTAAAAAATTAACATCATAAGCTCTGAAGCTCACACACCTACCCAGACTATCTCAACACAGCCTGGCTCTCTGTCTGCTTCCATACAATCTACAACTCCCCCTGGATCTGCAGACCAGTTCAGGAGGAGCTCACAGCCATCACAACTGCCATTTAATACAGTGTCATTAGAGTTAAGGCCAAATGACTAAACAACAGTGTCCAATTAAGGTATTTATGACGTTCATACAACTTTCATGCCTAAATGCTAATAACATCAACATCCCCACTTCTATATCGGTCATTTATTAAAGACACATTGACAGGCTAAGAATTTGAGAAGAAACCCATAAAAAAAAGACTACCTATGGGAGGGAGAACAAAGATTTTGCTGTTACAGGGCAGGGGATTCAAATCAATGGGTTGCAGCCAAAAATAGCCCCCAACCTAAAAATCAACGAATCAATCAATCCATTGACAAGCAGACACATATCTATGCTCTTAAAAACATATAAATGTGTGATGCCGAGAGAGGAAGAGAGAGAGGGATAGAGGCGGGGAGGGGATCAATGGATGACAGCATCCCAAAGCATCAATATGGACATGCTCTTTGGCATAACAAGTGCTCGTCACATTGTCCCATCGTCACATAGCATGCCACGCGCTGTCCTATACAGCCGGTCAGCATCAGAGCTGCTGGAAAAAAATACTAAATAAATGAGGGCAACAGGGGTCCGTGAAGGACAAATGAGGATTATAATTTGGATTACGGCATAAACCTTTAAATGAACATAAAATGTTGCCTTCTTGCCATGTGTGACTGTTACACAGAGGTATGATAAAATGCGTAAAACAGTAGCAATGAATGATTTCTTTGAGGATCGTAGGTTGGTAGATTTTGTGTTCAAGTATGCAATGCTTTTTTTGTAACACAGTATTGCAACGCAGTGGTTACTGTATGATAATACTGTATCTTATTTGATAGGTTTGTATGCACATTTCCTTGGTGACAGCATTGACATACTGCACTCTATTAAATAGTTTCACAATGCATGTAATGCAAAAATGTTTTGAATGAATCATAACTCCAAAGCTAAAGTTCTGTTTCACAGTTTAAGGCTAGTCTCTATTTGTAACTAATTTGCAGTCGTGTGGTCCCACAAAGGGTCCATTTAAGAAAACATTTGAGCGGATGTCAACTGACAAAAAGTTATTAAATAAAACGTTAAAATCTTTGACCAGTATTAAAAACCCAGGAACAACATGAGAATGTTATATTGGGGCTATGAAGGAGAATGGGTTGTTGTAGCCTTCTCTTACACCTCTCAGGAGTTCACGTGGAGGTGAAGGCCAAGACAGGAAGTCAAAGAGTGGACATGCTGTCTGACAAATCCCAGTCCACACACATGTGCATGATAGAGACAAAAAAAGTTTTAACTGATAAAGACAACCACAATAAGCATTTTCACACACATGTAGCCTAGATACCGTTTTGTCTTATCATATGGTTTGAAAGAAGGGTTACTATTGAGGTATTGAGATCAAAAATAAATTATTAATGAATTCTATTGGTATTATTTATTTTCAGGGTGATGAGGCCCATAGCTCTATTGCTAAATTGCAGCCTGTGCTAATTTTTAAACTGAGAGGGGAACTACTCCTGAAATCTCCTCTTTGTTTTGAGGTTCAATGTGTAACTTCACACGCATGCACAATCCTTAAAGTGAAAAACCTGCTTGTCAAAGTAACGGCACACACCAAACTCAAAACAATACTTCTATGACTCAATTGCAGGCTAAATAGGAAGAACATTTGCTCATATGCACTCATGTTCGCACAGATGCAGGATCTCACACACGCACACGCACACGCACACACAGACACACACACACACACACACACACACACACACACACACACACACACACACACACACACACACACACACACACACACACACAGGCGGGGACAAGGCAGAAAAGGGGCCAAACCACAGGCCCTAGTCTGTATCAGCGCTACCTTACAGCCTCATGTGACTCTCTGGCTATCACCTGACTCTGTCTCTGTCTTCCTTCATCTCTCTTCCTCACTCTCTCTCTGTCCCCCCCCCCCCCCCCCCCCACCATCTCTATATCTCTCACTCTTCCCCTTCTCCCTCTCTCTCTAGCCTGTTTTCCCTGGGTTCGGCATACACTGGCTTTTGCCTGGTGTCGATCGAGAAAGGACCGGCAAAACGCTCACAACGCTGACACACACACAAACACACACACACACACACACACACACACACACACACACACACACACACACACACACACACACACACACACACACACACACACACACACACACACACACACACACACACACACAGTACAATCCCCCCCCTCCCAAAGGGTGTTGAAATGCATGTCCAGAGGGTATTCAGGGAAATCGTAAAGGAGACGGTTTGTCTACCATATAGCTCATGCCCCCCCCTCCCCCCCCCCCCCCCGCCCCCCCCACACCAACCACATAACTTGACAACAGGACGACACGCTGCACACAGATACGGTGTAACTTTGACCGAACCCAGAGATAAAGCAGGGCAACCTTTGAGATGAGAGGCGACGGGAGGGGCTGCTGATGAGGCCAACAACTACCCCCCCCCCCCCTCTCTCGCCCCTCGTATGTTTACATCTGAATCCAGAAGTGAGCCCGGCAGGAAGCAGAACAGGTAGAGGGGGAGAGCTCACTTTGCATATCCAAATGTCCTTTTTTCTTGGCACATGCCACAGGCGGGAAACCGCCAACCCAGCGGCGGCCGCTGCCGGTGTGCGACTGGTCGGGCCCTGGGTAAGGGCCCCTCTCGTCTGGGGAAAAGTACTGTGACACAGGAGTCCCTCATGGGGCGATCCCACACCACATGGACTGTTGAGTGTTGGGACAAGTGTGCTGTGGGCGTTTATGTATCGTGTCCTGGAAGACGTGGCACTCACTGGGAGAGTGGGGCCAACCTTTGACAGTGACAGCAGCCACAGGTCAGGGTTAGGTGAAGAACCCAAGAGCCTCAGGGGCCAGGAGCCAAAAACCAAAACAAAAAGTGGTATCAAAATAAAGACACGGTATGGTATGGTGCGTTTCCAGAAAGCCAGCCGCCAGCCCATTTTACACATTGGAATAGTCCCACGATGAAATGTCTACGTCTGCAACTGTTAAAACAGTAATCCAGAACTACAGACTTTATAATAGTAACAGTAAAAGTATTGTAATATTAATCCTAATTCTACTAAGCTGCGACGGTATTGATTAAAAAACATGGTTTTCAGTCCCTCACTGGACATGAGATAGATTCTTCTGTTGTGACCAGAAATGGGTCCATCCTAGCTACAAAGGCACCAATCATGATCTACTGTATACCGGCAAACATACAACCCACCTATTCCAGTTTACCATGACAAATTGTTACATTTCCAACGATTATGAGTGAAACGGTTGCTAAGGTTTACTTCAACAGACAATGTAGACTCAGCCCGATAAGTAATTATAGACAATAATATTGTCATTGCCAATAAAAAATGTATTGAATCATGCCATGGTTTGTGAATTACAAAGTGCTTTCGGAACTACCATCAGAAATGGACTGCCAGCACTACCATTACAAGAAACGACTTGTACAGGATAAATCACCCCATACCTGTGATGGACAACATCACCTGTAAGTTAAAAACATTCTGGAGAATCATCATAATTGAACAATTGGCCTGCCTCTCAGACTGGCGGTCATGTGTGCATATGTTCATGCTTTGGCCTGTGCTCGATTTCCAAAAATGCTAATTCAACAGGCGCTTGGCATGCCCCACCCATTGTAAACACATGCCTCCTGTAGTCATACTTGACATGACATTCGCACATACTGTGCAGCGCTCTCTCAAACCACAAACAAAGGGGAAGAGGACAAACCCAGCAGCAGAACGTGCCACTCGCTCCGCAAGCTGCCAAACCGAAATTAACAATTCTATCGCTTTCACACCGATTTCCAGTTGCGAAAGTTACTGACGATTACAAAACTCGGTGGACGCATTGTCAAGAATCTTATTGTCCACCTGGAAGCACACAATAGGCTAGATAAAGGAAACACACACATATGCGCAGGCACGCACGTAGAGGCGCACACAAAATAAAAGCGTGTGAACTCACTATTGTGCGCAGTCAATGAGCTGGTACTCGTTGGACCTCTCGAAGCACGCTTTTACTCCGTCGTCGTCCCACAGGTTCTTCGCATGGTCAAAGAACTCCTGTTGCGGAAACAGAAGGGGTGTTAATAAAGATAGCATGTCACAGAAATATATAGAGATTAATAAACACACACAGTGCAATGCGGATGAGGGAAAGGGGAAAGGAATAGGGGGGGGTAGAGTCCCACATACGTGGAGGCCACCTTTCCAGCTAAATACAACCGACGACCGACTTATTGGTTTCAAATTCATAGTTTACGTGTTGGTTACCATAACTGCTGAACAGCACCCCTGTGTTTGTAACTCATAATGTATACCCACATGTATGATGGTTCTGACACATAAGCAGCTCTGATTGTATAGGAAAAACACAAGCAGCAGCGTATACGTATACAGGAGGAACAAAGAGCAGTTTTGTTTTGTAAAAGTTAATTTAGCCAGATCATCATTTTGAAGGGGCATGAGGGCATCATAGACATAATACGAATCAGTATTGATGACTCACTTTGCCAATGATCTGACATACAAATATCATGTAAGAAAAATCTGCCGCTTCATACTGAATGATATGCTGTGTTACGCACACTAAAACATACAACACTATGCTAATAATTCAACCTTTTATTTGAATTAGGAATATGTCAGATAGAGGGACATAAAAAAGACATGATAGTCTCTAGATTTCCAAGCCAAGTCAAATCTCACATCCCTGCACTTCTGTAAGTGAATGTTAAAACCAAGAGGGCCCATACAAGGGCAAGGAATGAAGAAGTATATAGATAGATAAATAGATAGATAGATAGCCACGTGTTCATCAAGTTTACGTACGATAATATTAAATACAAACGGTCATCTCACTCGCTAAGGCAACATTGAGAAATCAGTGACCACAATATGTTTACCCAGACATTGATCGAGAGGACCTTTCGATTTTTAGAATGTACAATCAATTATTCACACCGTTGACACAATATCATGACAATAAGCATATCCTCCTTATGACATCCATATTATACATATTGTAGGCATCCAACAAAACACAAACACACACACACACAAACACGCACACACACACACACACACACACACACACACACACACACACACACACACACACACACACACACACACACACACACACACACACACACACACACACACACACACACACACACACACACAGACACACACAGAGACACACAGACACACACAGACACACAACCGAAAAGAGTTACTAAACATAGTCTCCCACAGCTCTTCAGCTGACCGCTGGCTGGTGCCGGACAATGGAGCGTATTATGCAAGGATGGCACTGCGAGTTGGAGAGAGGGAGAGGGGCGGGGGGGGCTTCATCTTATCAATGACTTTTGAGATATTTCTCAGGATTCTCTGTATGCTTCCCCCCCCCCCCCCCCGAACAAAGATGACTGGTTTTAAATACCTCTCAGGGCCCTTCCAGCCTACTGTGCACATGTCCTTTTTAGACCCCCGCCGCCCCTCGGCTCTGAGACTAACACATGACCCGCTGCACTCCCCGCTCGCTCCACCGGGGAAGACGGGGCGAGAGGGGGGAGAAGGGTCCTGAACTGGAGGGAGGGGTGGGGGGGTGTAGGAGCTGACAAATAATCACATGCTTTGGGAGATCTCCTCGAAAGAGATCCGGTGATTAAGGAGTAAATAAAATAAACACGGACGTACGGCCTTGTTGCTAAATGTATTGGATGTTTCTTTTGCTTCGTTGTGTCGTTTGTGTGTTTCTCGACAAAAACACACCACCAAGTCGGTTGTCGTTTATTAAAAACTGGTTAACCAGCTGCGGCCTCTAAAGTGAAGAGGAAGCTATAACATGTTATGCCTACAATGGTAATTGTGTTAGCTAGCAGCTACGATACAATCAAACATTTACTTCCTCACGCCGGGATAAGACGGACCATGGATTAATTTTCGAAGCAAGATCGAAAATCCCTTTTCCCGTGCCCACAATGAGTGCAATAAGCAAACTTTCTGTAACAAAGATTACGATAGTAAAAAACTAAAAACCGGGCCATCATCCAGCCATAACGGTTTGTTCTGTCACGTCCCAACTCGACCACCTCAGCCAATCGCCACAATATTCTACCCCGTATAACATCCTCTGGCTGGGGTTTGACTCTAAGCTTTGGGACCCAGCCTCCACCGTCTCCGTCATGCCGCTGGTCAAGGCAAGGGCCCCCCTCGACCAACAAGGGATGGGCCCAACAGTGCTAGTGAAATGTTAATCTTGATGGGGACCAGAGGGTGGGGGACAGAGTTGAAGAGAACCGAGATGAGGATCAGCACCTCTAAATCTGAGGCCATGACTCTTAGCAGGAAACCGACGGTTTGCCTACTCCGGGTAGGAAATGAGTCCTTAGCCCAAGTGAAGGAGTTCAAGTACCTGGGGGTCTTGTTCGCGAGTGAGGGGACGATGGAGCGTGAGATTGGCCGGAGAATCGGAGCAGCGGGAGCGGTATTGCATTCGCTATACACACAGACACACACAACAGACACAGACACACAACACACAACACACACACACACACACACACACACAACACACACACACACACACAACACACACACACACACACACACACACACACACACACACACACACACACACACACACACACACACACACAGAGAGAGAGAGAGAGACAGAGACAGAGAGAGACAGATAGAGAGCGAGAGAGAAATTGTCTAAACACAAACATTTAACTCTTTCCCTCCTCTCTTTAATGCGTCCATACTTTTTCACTGGATTTGTGGTGTTCAAAAAAAGTTTTCAAGAAATCTGTAATTTTGTGCTTCCAGTCGATTGTCCGGTTATGTCATGATTACCTCCCATTTGTATCAATCAACTACAACTATTCACGAGCACGTGCTCCCCTTCATAATTGCTCTATATACAGAGTATGGACTATGCTTTAGCCATAACAGCCCCATACTGTTAACATACCTCTACTACCCTCTAACCTTTGAGTGTCACGCACGGTGTCATTTTGTTTTGTTTATTCTAATTTAACAGTACCACTTTCTCTGTCCATACCTTAATTATGTGTTAGCTGTTTTAATGTTTCCTCGGGGGTCACCTAGTACACGTATAGCTCTCCTGGATGCCTTTTTCAAGGGTGTCAAGCCTCAAACCCTGACTTATACTTTAAAAAGTTAGATGATCATCGCCCATTGGAATTGTGCTGTCTTTGTCCTGCTCACAAGATTCTTATGAGCAGTCCATCTAGTGACTGCAGATGGACACTTGTCCATGGTGGTCCTTGTCGTGGAAAAACAGATCAGTTTCCCTGAAAGAACTGTGTTACATGACCGTAAACATCAATTATTGCATGACCAAATATGCTAATTAAAGTTATTTTGGATATCAATATTAGTACCAAAGGAGAGAATCTAGTTTTCGGGGCATCGAAAACAAACAACATATAGCCTATCGAACACTATTCATTTGCCTTGCGACTATTCGCCGTCGATTACAAGATATAGAACATGTTAATAATGTAAAAAAAAACTGCCAAGACCATGCAGATTAAGTTCCTTAAAAGCCATACTTAACCCACACACAGATTTTCAACGACACAAAGTAGTTTGAACAAAATCCCGTGGGCTGCTACGTCAACACAGTGGACCGTTTCACTGTAAGACTGATTGTATAGGTCCATGGATTTGGGCCCATACTGTAGCCCCTAAGAAATCTGCTCTAAATATCAAAGGAAACATGTACATCTTGTGGTTTACATAAAAAAGTCAACAACGATTGTCAAACCAAACCCCAACCAAAGTTTAAATACATATTAAAACATCTCTATGGCCACTTTATAGCGACCCCGACCTGTTGAAATGGATGTTAAACAGAATGGGCTAGCTGGCTGGTGCTAGGTGGTTGGTGCTAGGAGGTCGATGCTAGGAGGTTGATGCTAGGGGGTTGATGCTAGGTGGTTGGTGCTAGGTTGATGCTAGGAGGTTGATGCTAGGTGGTTGATGCTAGGTGGTTGGTGCTAGGTGGTTGGTGCTAGGTTGATGCCAGGAGGTTGATGCTAGGTGGTTGTGCTAAGGGGTTGATGCTAGGTGGTTGATGCTTGATGTCTGGTGCTAGGTGGTTGATGCTAGGTGGTTGGTGCTAGGTGGTTGATGCTAGGAGGTTGATGCTAGGTGGTTGATGCTAGGTGGTTGTGCTAAGGGGTTGATGCTAGGTGGTTGATGCTTGATGTCTGGTGCTAGGTGGTTGATGCTAGGTGGTTGGTGCTAGAAGGTTGGTGCTAGGTGGTTGGTGCTAGGTGGTTGGTGCTAGGTGGTTGGTGCTAGGTGGTTGATGCTAGGTGGTTGTGCTAAGGGGTTGATGCTAGGAGGTTGATGCTAGGAGGTCGGTGGTAGGTGGTCGGTGCTAGGAGGTCGATGCTAGGTGGTTGGTGCTAGGTGGTCGGTGCTAGGTGGTTGATGCTAGGTGGTTGATGCTAGGTGGTCGGTGCTAGGTGGATGATGCTAGGTGGTCGGTGCTAGGTGGTTGGTCCTAGGTGGTTGGTGCTAGGTGGTTGGTCCTAGGTGGTTGGTCCTAGGTGGTTGGTGCTAGGTGGTCGGTGCTAGGTGGTCGGTGCTAGGTGGTCGGTGCTAGGTGGTCGGTGCTAGGTGGTCGATGCTAGGTGGTCGGTGCTAGGTAGTTGTGGTCGGTGCTAGGTAGGTGGCAGACTCCCTAGCATGGTTGGTGCTAGAACCTAGATGGTTGGTGCTAGGTGGTCGATGCTAGGTGGTCGGTGCTAGGTAGTTGTGGTCGGTGCTAGGTAGGTGGCAGACTCCCTAGCATGGTTGGTGCTAGAACCTAGATGGTTGGTGCTAGGACCTAGATGGTTGGTGCTAGGACATAGATGGTTGGTGCTAGGACATAGATGGTTGGTGCTAGGACATAGATGGTTGGTGCTAGGACATAGATGGTTGGCGCTAGGACATAGATGGTTGGTGCTAGGACCTAAGATGGTTGGTGCTAGGACCTAGGTGATTGTGGTAGGCGGTTGGTCCTAGGTGTTAGTGCTACACCTAGGTGGTTGTGCTAGGTGGTTGTGCTAGGTGGTGGTGCTAGGTGATGGTGCTAGGTGATGGTGCTAGGTGGTTGTGTTAGGTGATGGTGCTAGGTGGTTGTGCTAGGTGATGGTGCTAGGTGGTTGTGCTTGGTGATGCTGCTAGGTGGTTGTGTTAGGTGATTGTGTTAGGTGATGGTGCTAGGTGGTTGTGCTGGGTGGTTGTGCTAGGTGATGCTGCTAGGTGGTTGTGTTAGGTGATGGTTCTAGGTGGTTGTGCTAGGTGGTTGTGCTAGGTGATGGTGCTCGCTGGTTGTGTTAGCTGACGGTGCTAGGTGGTTGTGTTAGGTGGTTGTGTTAGGTGATGCTGCAAGGTGGTTGTGTTAGGTGATGGTGCTAGCTGGTTGTGTTAGCTGATGGTGCTAGGTGGTTGTGTTAGGTGATGGTTCTAGGTGGTTGTGCTAGGTGATGGTGCTAGCTGGTTGTGTTAGCTGATGGTGCTAGGTGGTTGTGTTGGGTGATGCTGCAAGGTGGTTGTGTTAGGTGATGGTGCTAGCTGGTTGTGTTAGCTGATGGTGCTAGGTGGTTGTGTTAGCTGATGGTGCTAGGTGGTTGTGTTAGCTGATGGTGCTAGGTGGTTGTGTTAGGTGATGGTTCTAGGTGGTTGTGCTAGGTGATAGAGCTAGCTGGTTGTGTTAGCTGACGGTGCTAGGTGGTTGTGTTAGGTGGTTGTGTTAGGTGATGCTGCAAGGTGGTTGTGTTAGGTGATGGTGCTAGCTGGTTGTGTTAGCTGATGGTGCTAGGTGGTTGTGTTAGGTGATGCTGCAAGGTGGTTGTGTTAGGTGATGGTGCTAGCTGGTTGTGTTAGCTGATGCTGCAAGGTGGTTGTGTTAGCTGATGGTGCTAGGTGGTTGTGTTAGGTGATGGTGCTAGGTGGTTGTGTTAGGTGATAGAGCTAGGTGGTTTGTACTCCATGACATAGGCATCAGGCTCAATCCTGGGGAAAGCTGCTCATTGTTTAAAATGGGCAGCCAACTCATCTGAATTTGCTTCACCCGATGGTTGTTGGAAAGCTAAGCATAGCTCCCGCTATTTCATTTGTTTCTGCTTTGCATAGACGGCCGTTCAGCGCCCTATTTTCCATGAGTTTACTGTTGTCCCTTGTTGTTTGCGGAAGGGTAAAAAATGGCCCATTTCAAGTGGTAAGACGAACAGAATATGAAAACTGGGAGGGTTCATGCACGATAAAAAGGACATTGTAACCAGGCTAAAATAATTGTGGCGTTGTGCTATCCTATGCACGACAAAATGAAGCTGAGAATTACAAATAATCTTGTGTGTTAAAATGTACGAAATTGGTTGACCATGATGCCAACTCACCCAACTGCTTTTTAAGCCAGCATAACCCGCCCTTCCACACTTTCCCATTTCATTGTAGCCCCAACAGGTAGCAGCCACAGGAATTGGCTGAGTTCCTAGGGGGGCTGTATTGGATATCAAGCCAAGCTAGGCTATGTGGTGATACACTGGCGACAATGTAGTGGTGACACCAACAACACTAGTAATGCCCACCACTGATGACATGCACAGACACACCAGACAAAGCTATGTTGTTCCCCTTGGTTTAGCTAGGCCTGGGAACATGAAGACAGCCCTCCCAATGGCCCTGAACTGTCCAACACACACACACACACACACACACACACACACACACACACACACACACACACACACACACACACACACACACACACACACACACACACACACACACACACACACACACACACACACACACACACACACACCTTTAAACTTTATATTCCTGCAATTGCTCAGCAAATAAGCTGGCTAGAGAGGGGAGAATGAGAAACATCCCATGGGTGATGTAAAGTGACATTGTACTAAACAATACTAGTCACGTGACAACGTCAGAGGTGATTGTTATGGTGGGCCTATGGATTGGGTCATGAGGGAAACGATGCCAGTGAACTGGCCTTTGAGAACCAGGCTTTCTCATGACTACTCAGCATGTACTTCTTTAAACTTCAAGAAACATTCAAATGAACCTGTTTGATTCATGTACCACAATTGAAAAGTTAGGATCCGATCCACAATCAAAATAATCAAGGTACTCTCCCTAATCGATAAATATCAATAATACACACATTTCCCCACAAAACACAGCCATTTTAGCCTTGCATAATATTGAGTTAGTTTCTCTGTACAGTGCAGTAAAAATAAGAAGCACTAAATCGAAATAGTAGGTAGTAACACGCTAATAATCTTTTTCCTTTATGTCTATGCGTTGATTTCTCCTGCCCTATTTTGCAGAAGCTGCGACTCTTATATTAAAACAAGGAAGACTTTTGAAATTATGTAAAATATTATTTCCCTATCTGGCTATCACGTGACCTAGAGCTATCAGGTGGTAGAACACTGAATACAATCCCTTTTTCTGATCACATTAAAATCCCAACGTCTGTCCCAGCTACGAAGCATGATAAGCATTCAAAATGGTGGCAGATCGAAATAAAGTTGCTGTTATATGGATGTTATAATAAGTTATCTCTTATGAAATCCTGTAATAGTGCATCCTTGATGTTTTCCAAAACTCACTCTTTGAAAATAAAATAAGCTCCTTTTTCCCCAATTAAAATCTAGAATATAATGCGTATCCAGGAGACACACATTGCAATCTCTCTAGAAAACAATAAAAATATATATCCTGACCCATTAGTCTGTGCATTAGTCTCATTTACTTGCTCTCTCCTCATACACACACACACACAACACATATATATATAACAAACAAACATACACGTCATACACATACACAACACACACACACACACACACACACACACACACACACACACACACACACACACACACACACACACACACACACACACACACACACAAACACACACACAAGACACAAGCACGACACAGGATGATTGAAATCTTACCTGTGAATAGTCAAAGTCGGAGAGAGGAGCTATGCTTTTGATGTACTCGATTCTGAATTGGTCCTCTGGATTAGCTAGCGGGACTGGGGGTATCAAAGTGCTCATTGCCGACACTATCGTCTTTAGATCACAAGTTGGAAGTAAGAAGAAAACACAACAAGCCTTTAGTACACAATAGATATAGGACTATTCACTAAAAATGTTAGGTTACATTTAAAAGACACACAGAAATAATTATTTACAAAAATAGGAAAGCACTGATCAAACTTACCACTATGGCATCCTTAACGTTTTTTCGTATATCTTGTATTTTCAGTTTCTTTTCTCTGTGTGGGGACACAGTACAGGTGTAAAGGGACTATCAATCAGGCAATGTTCACAACAAACTAATCGCTGCTGGCAGTAGTCAGATAAAAGCGGCTTGAATATCCCCTAAAGTAGGGATAGGAATTGCTGTAGGGCCAGACAGTAAGATACTCATACTATTACAGCAATGTGACATATAGAGATGTTCAAAATAGACCATTGGTCAGATCAATGCCATTGCAAGGCCTTGCAGCAAAACAAACCATCAATAGGTCTATTGAATCCGACCTATCACCCTTTAACATGAAACTGAGAAACAATTAATCGGGCATTTGTCTGTACTCAAACGTTATGTCTTACAGATGTAGTCTGTTGACCCAAAAAGGAGGAAATGGGAAGAAAATAGCTTATATGAACTGAACACTGCGCCCAACAGGCGCTGCAGTGCCTGAGGAAAATCCATTCAGCCTATATTACAGCCTCGACAGTCTCACTCATTAATACACAGACACAAAACATTAATCGAGATTATTTTTGTACAACACACAGCCTATCTCATGTGTAACTATTGAATAACACTCACTCTGCGTTGAAGCCGTTGACGTGTAGAATCCTCATCTGCTTCACAATGGTGCTTTTTCCGGACTCACCCGCACCTTGGACATAAACCCAATACATGAGCATGTTATCAAAACACGAAATGCAGACATCCTGACAAGCCTAAAAAAAATGGACAAATGTTTTCGAATTGAATGTAATTGTATGCTCGGCTTCGTTTCCATCAATATCCACCCCCCTGACATATCGCAAGCGCTGTCAAACGGGTACGTGTTCAGCAACAGAAAGGCATAGAGAGACATTGACACAAACCATAAATGAAAGCCTTACCCAATAATAACAGCCTATGTGTAGCTTTATATGCTTGTCTTTCTTTTTGTAACTGTTTTTCTATTTTTTTATTTGCCTCTCGTTGTGCCTTTTCGTCGATGCGTTGATCTTCAGTCTTGCTGTTGCCCAAACAACCCATCTTCCGTCTCTTTTAACCCTTCCTCGTTAAAAGAAAATATGGAAATACCTCGGATGGTATATTAAAAAAGCAATACGTATATTGTAAATCTTGGCGAGGCTTCTCGGTCGGAGGGAGGAATACGTTCCCCGTTACAATTCCGCTTTAGCCGCAACGAGCTGGAGCTTCGGCATCCGAGTCATCTAAACGATATTCTGGGTTTTCAAACCAAAAAAAACGATGTTTAAAAAAATAATGGCAAACATGCAAAGGAAGAGGGGGTTTCGATTTCTGGAATCCAGTCAACTGCTCCTATCTTGTTCCTCCCCTCTTCTCACAGTATTTTCTATCTAAATTTCTATCAGTATTTCTGTCTCTTTAACTCAGCACTGCCTCTCTCTGTGACACCAGGAAGTAACTGTGAACCAAGGGAGAGAGAAACGAAGAAATATCTACGTTCAAATTGAACAATCCCAATCAGACAGGCCTATATATATATATAGATATATATATATAGGCTAATATAATATTAGAAGTTGCATTGGAAAGGTTGAGCCATTAAAAAAAACATTAGTAGGCCTACAGGAGTCCTCCACTCGCCAGCTATCAAACGAATCGACAAGGGGTGGAAAGTGTCCGCCTCTACAGACTAGTTTCAGAGGGCTGGGTCTCATGTCGTCCAACATGAACGCAGTCAGCGAGATGGCCCTGACCTAAACTCTCGATTGTTTACCAAGTCAACTGCACTCTGTCTACATACTAAAGTTAACTATATTCCTGACTCAATGTCTTGATACACAACAAACACATGACTTTTTTTTTTTTATGGTTAGGTTGTCTACTTACATTAGAACATATAACTTTTACTCTGCAGTAGTCTACTATTGTGTCAATTTGAGGATTACTAAAGCCCTGTTTACATCGTTTACAATATTACATATATAATGTAATCAAATATTGCTAATGTGATATTAAAGCAGGATTGGGCCATATATTACAATAAACATGTAATATTACTCTATGTGTATATCATCAGAGGACTATCTGGCGTTAGGAAGGATAATAGCTTTTGCTATTACCTGCTTAAAAATAAATGTAACCATATGTTTGTTTGTTGCAGTTCTTTGGGATACCCAAGTAAATAATCAATTCCGATGTATATACCTTTTGTTTGTTGATAAACACTAAAGAACACTTGATGAGGTAGCAACCGATTCAGTTCAGATAATACATCCCATACATTACTCTATAATACTATTTTATGTTAGCATATGACTTTGACTTATATGTCTTAGTTAAAGTTGCTCAAGGCCTATGACTTATAAGGCAAAGATAATAGAATCTTAGCATGTGTAGTGTGCTTGCTACACATAATTAGCCACTAAACCGGTAACCGTTAAATAGATAGAACCGTTAAAATACAAAATAGGAAACTGTGTTGTAGCTTACTAAAAGGATAAAATATTCATCATAGATCAGACTATATACACACACACTATCCACTTGTGTGATAAAGAAGTCTATACACACACGCACACACACAAACACACACGGTTACAGGCACACACATGCACACTCATGCACACACACGCACACACACACACACACACACACACACACACACACACACACACACACACACACACACACACACACACACACACACACACACACACACACACACACACAAACACCAAATTAACAATTGAAATATAATATAACATAGTACAGATAACTATGCTGTTTCCAATCTTTGGTTAAAGGAGGCTGTGAATATAAACATAGAGCTTAGTACCTTTGTGCCATCTTATACTAGCCTACATCGATTGAGTAAATAAATGCATAAGATGTGTGCCATTGTGAACCATTTCCATGCTATAAGGTGTAAAAAATCCATCTCTGACTGTTGTAATCTTTCAAATTACATAGTATTATTTTTCTGTTTCTCTTGTACTGTTTGGACAGAATTAAAGAACATTTTTTAATGGAGGCCTTTTTGTAAAGTGTTTTAGGCTGTCTAGTGGACATATATCAGTTCTCTTATTTAAATCTTGGAGTTAGATGTACATACGATGATGCAGTGTGCTTTGCATTGTCTCATACTGTCCGTATTATCCATTTAATATGGTTGAAATGGTCCCTACGTATTTTGATCTTTATTATTAAAAGCTGCAATCAAAGGTCACTTTGTATTTCGGCTCAAGCCATGAATGGGCGTTATATCTCATTGACCACCACCAACTAACATAGGTATTCAAATGTAGGCTACAAGACAGCTATCAATGCTTATAGTGCCAGATGTAGAAACGAACAAGCTGCGATGGGCAACATTATGCAAATACCATGCAAATGCTTGGTTCATGCAGTGAAATGAGTGGAACAAAGTAGCTCTGCATGCAAATAAAAAACCGGGACTCTCACTTCATCTGTTGGGTGTTAAAATCTCAACCCCCACCCTCTCCTCCTCGACACCCCTGTCTCCCCACCGTAGAATACAAGGTCATGACAAGCGACTGGCCCACAGTGCTCTCTAGTGCTCAAATAGAGAATAACATTTGTGTTTTTTTAGATTTGCTAGTTCGCTACCAGCGCTACCAACATTTTCTAAATAAACCCCTCCCCCACTTCCTGGGAATTCATCGTTTTTAGTCAGTTTATAATGGCTTGGGATTTAAATGTCCATACCGTCTATCCTTTTTAATTTACCCTTTTCCTTCATAACCCCAGATGTCCTAGCACAACAATCACCTCCCTTTGATCCTTAAAGTTCATGTTATCTTATCTTTAAAACTGGATGACTCCTTTTTATAGGCTACTCACTTATGTTTTAGTTATTCATTGAAAACGTACACGTATTGTGCTGAAGTAATCATTCGACTCATCTATTTACATCACAAACTGCAATCCCTAAATATATGTAAATGTAGTTAATGCGGAATAACAACCAGGAAATGCCTATGCATTGTATGCCTACATGTGGAATAACTACAATAAAGTCTAAATGTAATAGGTAAAAACATAATTAAAGCGAATAGGATTAACTCACATATTTTTTGTGTTTTTTCTTCGAACAGTCCAAGGAAGAGGATGATAACATTTTCTCTTCCCCTCAGATAAAAGGCCTCCGCTTAACCTCTAACCAACAATGACCATTGAACCCTGCCTGCAATAAGGCTTTGATTTCCATTTAGGGTTACTCAGGACAATAATGTGCTGTATACGTGTGATTTACTTGTATAGCCACAATGTCATTTTTTCTATTATTTGACCAAAATATATATGTGGACCACACAAAACTGCGATTAAATGTCCTGCTGTATGAAGCTACAAGTCCTACTAGTTTCCTTTCAATTTCCATACTGCCATCAAAACAATGGGGTCCTTTACCAAGTGAATAGTGTCCCACCCTCTTAAAATACTTCACATTGTGATGCTACAGAAAACCCTTATGCATTCATGTCTGAGAGATAGGGTCCTTGATAAGCCATAGTGTAAATCATGCATTCTACAAATGCAACGGTGCGAGCATAGTTCAATGTCTTTAATAGTGTGTGTCAGTTTGTATGTAGAAAAGCTTTATAAGTTGACAGCAGTATCAGGGCCAATAACTAGGGTGGACACTGCTATAGAAGCCATAAAACATGACAATCCATCCTTCAATCACGCCTGTTGATGATTAGTGCAACTAGGAACTCAATGGCACCAGTGGTAAAGTACAGAGCAACGGTCAATGATAAAACCCGTCCGGAGGGAAGCAAAGTTCACCTGTGTGAGACATTCTTGCATTTATAAGCTGGGGATGGACGAGCCTGCAGGGGCTCATGTGTGGTTGTGTTGGGGTGTGTGGAGATATATCAATAAGGGGTCCTTTAAGCGCCGAGGTCATCCCATTCAAGAAGTCCTGAAACTGTGACAACAGAAACCATTGCAGTGACACGACGTGGCATGTCCACCTTCTCTCCTTTCGCCATATGTTTCAATCCGGTGTCAGAGCCTGTGGCTTGTGCTCATTAAATAGGGAGTGGGGAGGGGGGCTGATAGGAGAGAGATATGGAACTGCCAGTCAAGTGTTGTTTAGGAACGCTGTTGCAGATGCTAATCACCACCTTCTGTGTCTTTGAAAGCAGGCTTTACCCTACTCATCTGTTGCTGGACTTAATTGGAACATAACTCTGGTCTTGACACCCATCTTTGTATTCAGCAGTTAGACAGGTGTTAAGTTACTGTTAGTTAGCCAATTGTTGTTGTGGTATTAAAATGTATACTTTGATGACATGAAGTTGATCTAATAAATAAGAAATTAACGAAATTTCAAAATTCACATACATATAAGTGGCAAAAAGAATATATGGCGACACGGGTGCAATCTCAATCTAACTCGTGCAGAAAAAATATGGCAGCGCAGTTAAGTTACACTTCCTTATTCCTATCATTATTCAACCAAACACAGCAGCAGCAAATACAAACAGATAAAGTGACCCAGATTAGCCATAGGCTAGGTCGCCTTGAAATGTAACACTATTTGGAAGGTGTCCACTTTCAGAGGAACTAAAACCAAGCACAGTCCTCCTGGCTGCAACCAGAGTCCCAGTGGACACCTGTAAAGGTACAAAGTCTTGTAGGTCCCTTAAGGAGACCAAATTAGGCCCTCTGTGGCACTGGAGAGACTTCAGACTGTACCTGTTTACACCAAAATAAACAGGATTAGGAACAAAAGACATAGGAGCCCATTCCAAATGACAGATTACAACAATAAACATACTATATATATAAACAGTGACTTTTATGAATACCAAAACAATGAAGCTTCTTCCGCTTCAGATTAGTCCCCTGAGGGTAGTTTGAAAGTTATAGTCTATCCTACTTAAAACTGGTTTATATATATATATATATATATATATAATATATATATATATATATATATATATATATATATATATATATATATATATATATATATATAAATAAACCAGTTTAAAGTAGGAACAGTGTATTTTATGAATACCATAACAATGAAGCTTCTTCCGTTTAAGATTAGTTCCTAGAGGCTAGTTTGAAAGTTATAGTCTATCCTACTTAGAACTGGAGTTATGGGTTTAGACAGGAATTAAAAGGAATAGCACCTTCTGATATACTGTTCTGACAAAAGTATGCTTCTCACTCACTGTTTAACACTAAGAAGAGCAGTTCAGTAGAACTAACAACATTAAGCTGTTTATCTCTTGGCGACAGTCTGCTTTTTTTTTATCATGTCGTGAATCAAACACAATTACAAATGTGTCGATGTAACAATAGCATAACCACAATGATTATTGAGGAATTGAAGAACACACCACTAAGTAGGCTATGAACATTTGTATAAACATGGCATTTTAGAAAACATAAGGGCACAGTAGGCCTAGGAGTAGGAGTACTAAGGGGTCCCCCCTGACACCTAATGTTGTCTGGTAAACATGATTTATCCATCAATGATAAGTCGTGTTATTAGATAGGCCTAGCAGTCTTATCAGTGTGTGTGTGTGTGTGTGTGTGTGTGTGTGTGTGTGTGTGTGTGTGTGTGTGTGTGTGTGTGTGTGTGTGTGTGTGTGTGTGTGTGTGTGTTTACAAGAACAATTAAATGTATTAGCTTTAAAACTGCAACAGGACAACAGGCCCAGCTGTGTGTGGGTTAACGTCCATCTTCGTCATTTGTCACTGAAAACCGCAGGGGGTAGTCCTCTGAGCCAAGCTAAAAACAAAGTAAAAGGCCTCCCCAACGCACTGACATAATTTCTGACTGTCTACATTCAGTGCCTAATAATAGGCTATACCACGTCCATAACACAACACAGATGGGGACAACCTACCGAGTAATAGCAGTCGATGCGTCTGTTTATACTCCCGTTTGAGCTCCTTGAGCACCCTGTCAATGCTCTTACTGACTTTCTTCGCCTCCTTCTCGGCCTCCTTTTCCTCCACGACAAATTTGTCCCAATTCTTTTGCTTTTGGGTGCTCGTCTTCTGCAGCAACGGCAGGCGTCGACTACGGTCCTTTCCCGATCCCTTTCCCGCTCCTCCGCCACCCCCGTTTTGTATGAGCACAGTATCAGTGCCATCTCCACGGCGGAGCTCCCCGGCCGGGAGCTTAGCGGTGTCCCCTTGGCGTACTTTGCCTCCACCGCGGAGCGACGATGTCTCGCCACATCCCCCTGTGTCCTCTCCACGGGCACCCCCGGCGCGCGGAGGTACAGCTGTGTCTGGAGGCTGATCAGAGTCCGAGTTAGCGTTGGAAATAGACCCGCTTAGGTCCCCAAAGAGCCGGGGACGCAAACTGTAGCACAGCCCCATGTTGAAACCAATATATGTCTGTCAATTGGACTTTTCATAAATTAAAATATCAAAAACCACGTCAAATCAGCAGTCCTAACGCGCCATCGTAACATCGGAGCTCCAGCGATGTGATCTAAATTCGAATTTAATCCGAAAATGTGAATGAATTATGCTCCGACATTTGCTATATGTCATTTTGCATTTTCACCCGTCAGCCTTCGCTTCGTAGATAGAGGATCACCTGATCCCGCTTAGTGGACACTGCGGGTCCACCTTACCGTAAGTAACCAAAAGTAGAACCTTGGAGAAAAAACGCAGCATAGAATCTGCAAATGGTCAACATTCAACTGCACAGTTGTTAGATGAAATGCATAACACACGTCACATTACTACAGTATGGCCATTTCGAGAATGCTGGTCATGATTTTCATTCCACACATTTCTTGACTGCATATGAGGAACATTCTATCTGCCCTATATGGTTCATGGAATGCAGCCATGAGTCCCGACTTTCCTTATTTTGCCATTTTCTTGTTGGCCTTATTAAGCACGGTTTATCCTGCCAATGCACGTTGCTGTGGTGTTGTTGTTTTTTACAAGCTATGTCAAGCTATAATATTATCTGCCTAAATTATTCTTGCTGCGTGTAGTGTGAAAACATTCAGTTGGTCGGATTGTTTGAAATGTTAAAATCAAAGAGAAAATCAATTTAATATAGGCCTAGGCTATATTATAATACAAATACCGTGCATTGTAGATAGATTTGTAGTTTGTTTATAGCACATCTATTTTACATTTTCATCTAGAGTTGACAGCCAAACTAATCAATAACTGAATGACTAATGAAAAATATCTTTATTTTGTTTTAATTCGTTTGTCCGTCTAATTAGTCTTTGGGGCGTTGGTTTTGTAGCTCAAACGCATAGGCCTAAATACCATAACATAATTTGCAGGATTTTAAAAGGAACACTAGATGGCGCTAATATGGAACGGATGTGCTCAGCTAAAGCTAGAAAAATACAGGATGCTCTAGCTGCCAAGCCAGTCTATTAATAGCAACCCTTGAAGCGAGGCTCTCGTCACTTTATTTATAAACAGTTTTTCATAGGCCTACGTTACATATTTTCTACTCAAAAATGCTTATATTTAAAAACAGTGCTTGATACCATGCAAGCTGGACCTATAGTCAAAGTATTTATTAAATATAATTAAATGTAGGTTTTTACCTCACAGATTGTAATATTTACTTTGTCCCCGTAAAAGAAAAGAGAGCAAACTGGTTCTCTTAAAAGCCAGTTAACCTACCAGTAGCCTACATTGAAACATATTTAATCACTGCTTTATTTTATATTTAAATAATATATATTTAAATAAAACCTTGTGTATGATAAATAAATGCTATCATATTATTGTAATATACTTTAATAATATTCAGTTATACTTTTATATTATCGTTTCTCCTTCCTTTATTTTCACGTTTCCACGTTCATTTTTTTGAGCCGGTGCGTAACCCTGTGGCCGTTACCTGGCATTTAGTTGCGTGACTTGACTTGCGTCCCGGACTACCGAGGACTGCTACTTACGGCTATTTCCATCACAGGGTGAGTGGACCTATAATCAGACTCTCAAGGGTGGGAGTCTGCTTTTGTTATCTAGTCCCTGTGGATCAAACAATCCGTATTAAACAAGCCACAACAGTCAGATGATATTCTGTAATGAGAAACGCTGAAGTGCTGTGTCTCTGGGGCCTATGCCCCGCCATCAATTCCAATTCGTTATGATTCAAGAAGGTGGTGTTAGCATGTGGCTAGTTTTAACAAAACAACAAGTATGTGTTTATTACTCTCATCGTGACTGATGACGTGAAATAATTGCATTTAAATTATTACACTGAGTGAAATATCCCATTTTTATTATATCTAGTCAGAACACCAGTTGACTAGTTTCTGCTTCTATACATGGAGTGGTCAACAAAACACCATATAAAATTAGAGATAAGGCATACCCTGTGGGCGTTGCTTCTCTAGCATTCTGCCCATGCCAAGACAGACTTAAGATTTACCTGGGTATATCAGACCTTGAAACCATGGCTTATTTACCATTTTGTCCATAGCAAAACGGACCGACATTTTACTTGGATTTGCGAGATGCCTCATTAGCCGCCTCCAGAGTGCGTGTCCGTTTGAATAAACCACGTGTTGACCCTTTGCCATTTTCCAAGTCATAGTCCCGAAACCACGATAAAAGACGATTACAAATGATGCTTCATCATCTTCCCATGTTAGCCCATCTCAGGGCACTGATTCTTAACAAGCTCTGCCCCTATAAAGCCTGTTGTTAAGACCAAACCAGGTTGAACACAGCGGGGCACAAACCAGGGATTGGCCTGAGCACTCTGTTTGGTTGTCAGACTAGAATTTGTATGAGTATTTAAATTACTCTCTGTCTGCAGGTTGCTATGGAACTTGCTTTGCAAGTTTATATGGGCTGATAAGATAAGATAGGGCGACTAGAAGTATTTTGTTGTGGAGGTATTTTAACATTTTCAACCCTCCCTTTCCAGTCAAGACACATGAACTAATGTGCCCCTTGAAGAGCGTGCAAGAGAGAGTAAGCCTTTCAATTATTTATTAATTTGTTTCAGAAGTAGGTGGACACCCTAACCTCACTGTGCTCATCTTACTTTAGAGGGGCGGGGTTTAGAGGTGGAGGAGGGGGCTCTGTGTGTGTGTGTGTGTGTGTGTGTGTGTGTGTGTGTGTGTGTGTGTGTGTGTGTGTGTGTGTGTGTGTGTGTGTGTGTGTGTGTGTGTGTTTGTGGGTCCAACCGGTTGCATATGTGTGTGTGTGTGTGTCGTTGCCTTCTCTGTCCTCATGATGACTTCGCACTCTGATGGAGCTCTTCTCCCAGGGATCATCGCTGCAGTGTGGGACGATGAAGTGCTACACCACCCCCAGCCAGCTGGGCCACGGGACCTTTGGCAGCGTGCTCCTGGGCAAGAGCCTCGACTCTGGGGAGCTGGTGGCCATTAAGAGGTGGGTTCCTCCCTCACGGTTTCTTTTCTCTTTCTAGTAGCTCAAGAGGTACAGCGGTTTGGCTGGTAACTGCAAGGCTGCTAGTCCGATCCCCGGCTCCTCCGAGTGTCGAGGTGTCCCTGAGCAACACGCCTCACCCTAACTGCTCCCGACGAGCTGGCTGTCGCCTTGCATGGTTGACTCCGCCGTCGCTGTGTGAATGTGTGCATAAATGGGTGAATGTTATATTGTAAAGCGCTTTGAATGAAAGGGCGAAAAAAATGCAGTCCATTTATCATTTATTTTCTGTGAAGGATGGATTCGATAACATGCAGTGGGTCATCTCCTGGCTTTTCGTGTTTGTGTTGTTGTTTTTCTTTACCGGTAGTGTCCCTCATTCATCAGCAGCTTATTATAAGTCAAATTGACCCAAAGCCTCAGGTTAATAATGAATGGTGGAATGGCTCGCTCCAGGTGCTGTAAATGGAAGGCTATTGTGAAAGGTGACACTGGTGATGACGAGAGAGGAGTGAAAGTGGAACGCATCATGTTGCTGCTGAAAGGGGTGGGTGGGGGGGGGGACATACTGCAAGTTAGATGGGACTTGCAGTATGGTTATTGCTACAGGGGGTTATAAAGGTTTTAAAGAATGGTTGGACTCACTTACATACAGAAGATGACAGTACCGAATGTAATTATCATCATTGGTACTCATCGGTATAATGTATATATATCTTCACACACACAGACACATACACACACACACACACACACACTCACACACACTAATGCTATTGTATTGTTTTTCTACTGTAGAATGAAAAGAAAATCCTATTCTTGGGATGAGTGTGTGAATCTCAGAGAGGTGAAGGTAAGAGGTTGAATACAAACACAAGATTACCGTACAAAACATAGACCTATTTGCTTTCAGGCATTGCATTATGTGCTAGGTCTTTGTTTGATTGGCAGTTTTTTTTTTTACAGTCGCTACAGAAGCTGAGACATGCCAACGTGGTCAAAATAAAAGAAGCCATCCGAGAAAATGACTGTACTTTGTCTTTGAATATATGAAAGAAAACCTTCTTCAGCTCATTAAAGCCAGGTAAGTTATGTTGCATGCCCATGACATTTGAATACCAACGACTTGCATGCTTATTTAAAGTTCCTTGAGAGTTGGTCTGTGTACACAATTTAGAGCTCAGATTGAGTAACCTTGGGTTGGTCTTCCATTTTCACAGGAACAAGTGGTTTCCAGAGTCAGTGGTCAGGAACATGACATTTCAGATCTTACAAGGGCTGTCTTTTATTCACAAAAAACGTAGGTAGGTAGGTGACCATCTCACCCAAAGAATTTTTTATTTTTCATCACATTTGGGCATCATAGTTTTCCCTCCACACCTTTGTTATCGGATCCTGAGGAATCCTTGTCCAGTGTAATGAACGTAAAGGAAATGTTTGAATGGAATCGAAAAAGTACATTAGGTGTCTACAATGAACATAGCCGACTACAGTAACAGCGCGTCTTAGAAATATTTTCTAACTGCTACTTGCGGTTGTCACAAAAAATGTTGCGCAAATAGTAGTTATCAAGGCATTACCGGTTTTAAAAACAGTCCCAAGTAAACAGCCCATAAGTTGAGGACAGGTGTGTCGCTATAACAGCAGGTGACAATATAATGATGATTGGCCAATAAGAAGTTGAATGATGATGAATGAATGAATGAATGAATACTTTATTGTCATTGCCAGAGCAGTGAAATTACCAGTTACATCCCGTCCAAGGAAACATAAAAGACAGTGTGGGGAGACAGGACGGAGAGACTGTCGGGTCGCATGCGCTCCCACATTAGATAAGAAAAGGTAAACAAGAGGGGAAACGAGGGAAAAAAAAGTTAATTCCCAAACTACGCTCCTCTAAGGCACAGTGTACGGATTAGCAGAAAACACCTCAGCACACAAGCAACATATCAAAAACATCCCAAACACATGTGGGAGGGGGGAAGGATGTCGGGGAGAGGGGTTGTCACAGCTCAGACACCGAGGAGAGGACATGGCCAGCGGGAGCGTCGCATGACTCGCAGCATACTGTAACGAGGGAAGTTATGCATGTCACAGCATGTGTCAGGGGAGTCATCGAATGCAAACCAATGCACAAATGGTACTGGGATTAGGTTCTCCCTAAAGGGTATCCCAATGTTAAAAAGCAGGCCTCAGAAACATCCCTATCTCTGTTGAAGGACAGGCCATAACAAGTCCTTTTGGGAGGTGTGACGGCCCTCTGGCTATCTGTGTGTAACTTCTCCTTTAAGGTGGTTCCGGGTGGGCGGGGCTACACAATCAGCCCAATCAGTGTGGGGCAGATATAAGGATCACCAGTCTGCCCATGGCTCAATAAATCATGATTACTTTTGCATTTAAACCTTGGTGTGTCTCCCTGTTTGTTATGGCCAAGAGCTGGGCCGTGACAAAGGACATGGGGTCCGGGAACATCACATCCCAAACGGCACCGTCAAAGAATATTACAAAACTTGTGATGGCTTCTGGGATTGGTGCTGTTCCTGAAGTTTGAGTTTAGGGATTGACGATTGTGTTATAATAACAAGTAAAATAATCTTGTTTTTCCTATGAATGTTTGATGCGGGTTGGTTTTATGTTTTCCCCTAGGCTATTTCCACCGTGACCTTAAACCAGAGAACCTGCTCTGTACAGGAACAGAGATGGTTAAAAAAGCAGATTTTGATTTTTTTTCAGATCTTGCCCGGGAGCTCTGATCCCTGCCGCCGTACACAGAATACGTCTCTACAGGATGGTGAGGATCTCTTCAGCAAGGACCAACAATAGACTCAATGGCCAAGGAGATGGTGGAGTCTGCTCTGTTTGGCCTGCTGCTTTTTGGTGGTTGGGTTATAGAGCTGTTTTTTACTCTGATGCTTATTCTGTGCTGATCTGTTCAACCATTATAAACAGATTTAAAAATATTTGTTGTTATAGTTTGTAGCCGTTTTATTCAATGCAATTTTTTGTTATAGCTATGTTTTTTAGATGCATGTTTTTGGTGTGTAGGCAGGGACTAGTCATGCCGAAATTATTGGCAGCCTAGAGAACAAATTTAAATGTCTAAATAAACAACAATAAGTGTCCTGGCCTGATTCTCTGTGGGGCATTGAAGAAGGTTGGTGATGAGGACGATGAGATGTCTGCAGTGAACGCAACCAACGTCCATTATACGCACATCTCACGCAAAATAATTTATAATAGCAATAAACAGCAAACCGCTGATATCTAGTTAGGTAAAAGGTAAAAAGAGTTAAAGAAATACTTGAGAAGTTGTTATACAGAGATTTAATATAATATACACAGCTTTGCCACTTCCACTTTGCCAGAGAACGTCATTCTGCTGTTTGAGATTGTTTGTATTATTTATTTATTTTTTCCTTTCCACACTAGTCGGACTGGCCAGAGGGCTTCAACCTGGCTACTTCATCGAACTTCTGCTTACCAAAGTGCGTCTCCACTAGCCTTCGATGTCTGGTACCCAATGCCTGCCATGAAGGCATCACTCTCATGAAGAACATGCTGCAATGGGACCCTTGCAAAAGGCCATCTGCTAGCCAGGTAACACTGGAAAAAAACTTATTGGGTTGGGATCACATAGAATTAAAAAGGATTATGCTGGCGTGACTTATTACTTGCAAACGACATCTCAATAGAAAAACAACTGTTTTGCTCTATATTATTGTCTGTATAGTCAATCACTTGACAGATGCTTACGATTGGTTGTTACTATTAGTAGGAAAGGATCAAACAAACAAAAAAAAGAACAACAAACCAAAATGTCTCTGGATATATGGTATTCATGCTTCCACTTGACATGGATACCATCATCTCTAAACTCCCCAGGCTCTGCGGCACCCCTACTTCCACGTGGGCCAGGAGCTGGGCCCTCCTTCCAGGTACCTGGAGAAGCACCAGGCCCAGGCTAAGGCCCGAAAGCCTCTGTCTCTCTGTGGGGACCATCTCCATCTACCAGCACTCTGTGAGAAGCAGACCCACCCGGCCCAGGACGGGTTAACCCTTCTGACCGGCAAGGACCACGGCTGTCCCACGGCTGCCCACTCCTCACTTGCCGCAGCCTCAACCGCTAAGCCCGGGAACAACCAGCCAAACGGTGAGCTCATTTGGTCCTAGTTGCCATCGTCAATGTTTTTTTGGAATGTACCTTTGTCTTCCAATGCAAGTATACTTCTGTTTTTGATGTATTTTCAGTGGTTAAATCATAAATTGTCAAATGCAATCTTAACTATGAAATCCCATATCTTAAAATAAGGTAATACTCCGAATAAAAATGGGATTTCTATGGGACTGCTCAACAGGTATGGAAGAAGCAGAGGAATGGAACCAGAAGCGGGTGCAGGCTTCGGGGAGGGACATCGGTCCGACCCACTGAAGGCTGCGATGACACTGAGGATGCAGCTTCCAACTCTAAAACACTCAGTCTCTATCGCTGTACACAGAGGCCACTCAGCGACTGCAACTTCCCGTGAGAAACAGCTTTCTGCTTCGTATCGAAAGGGGCGGTGTTTTTTAAAGGCTCTGGTAGACTGTAATGACTTGTCATTAAACACACAGCCCATAAGTCAGTGACTATATTGTTCCCCTGTCTAAATCGATTGAGTCGATTTAGACCTGCAGACAGGCATCCTTGCGCAAGATGACTAGTCCCTGCCTATACATCAAAAACATGCGTCGAAAAAAGATAGTTGTTTACATTTACATTTTACATTTAGGGCATTTAGCAGATGCTTTTATCCAAAGCAACTTACAATAAGTACATTTGTCATAAGAAGTGCAACAATATATCGCTGTCGGTACAGAAAGGATGTTCATAGAAGTAGTACAACAAGTACAACAATCACTAGGCTAACCAATGCCCCGTGTTACAGCAATGATAGCAGCTACTGCAGTTGCTACACAGTTAAGTACTATAATACAATACAATACTATACAACACAATACAATACAGTGTACAATGGTGGCCAGAAGGGGGAGGGTGGCTATGCAGAGTCGAGGTGGACTCTGAACCGGTGAGTCTTGAGTCTTTTTCGGAAGATAGTGAGCGACTCTGCGGTCCTGAGAGCGGCAGGGAGCTCATTCCATCACTAAGGTCCCAAAACCGAGAAAAGTTGTGACTTTGCTGAATGACCTTTGCTATCTCTTAGCGATGGCGGTACCAGACGTCCAGCTGAGGTAGTTGAGCGGAGGGATCGAGCTGGGGTGTGTGGCTTTAGCAATGCTTGGAGGTAGGCAGGGGCAGTTCCATCGACTGCTTTGTATGCCAGTACCATCGTCTTAAATTTGATGCAAGCTACTACAGGGAGCCAGTGGAGGTCGGAAGAGGGGGGTCACATGAGAGAACTTCGGTAGTTGAACACGAGGCCCGCTGCTGCATTCTGGATGCGCTGCAAAGGTTTAATCGCAGAGGCAGGAAGTCCAGCCAGGAGTGAGTTGCAGTATTGGAGGCGGGAGATGACTGATGTGATTGGACTAGAAGCTGAGCTGCTTCCCTTGTGAGGAAGGGCCGGATTCGGTGGATGTTGTAAAGTGCAAATCTGCAGGATCGGGCCACCGCAGTGATGTTTGCGGTGCAGCATAACTGAGTTGTAACTAAAGTTGTAGCTAAAAATTGCATTAAAAAAAAGGTTTAAATATAATAACATTTTATTTTTTATCTGTTTATAATGTTGAACAGATCAGCAGAGACGAAGCATCAGAGTGAAAACAAGTATGTAACCCAACCACCAAAAAGCAGCAGGCCAACCAGAGCGGACTGGCCGAGGATCATCTCCTCGGCCAAGCAGCACTACCTTCGCCATTCCCGATACGCTCCTGGTGAGGCCATCCCCATCTAACCTACTTCTATAAATCGACTTAAGAGTCTGACTTTGAAAAACCTAGGAGATCTCTGGGAGTATGAAGGCCACAGGAGCATGGGCGCTAGTTTGGCCCCCTCAAATATGGCAGAAGCAGAGAAAAGAGTTTTCCTGGAAAAGGAAATTGCACTTCAAACTGAAAGCGGAACATAAACACCAGGGGGAAAAATGACACTGGACAGGCTCTGAAAGAAAACACTTCTGGGAAGGATATTCCAGCAGGCACCAGCTTCCTTCGTGGAAGATGATTTTAGTTAGTAAGGTTAACCCGGAGGACTATTAACCATGTTACACTGGGAAGATGACTGGTGAGCAGCACAGAGTTGGAAATGCAATCTAAAATGCAACAGGTGGAAAGCATTGGTGTGGTGGCAGATGAAAGGACAGAATGTTTACTGCAAAGAAACCATCCTAAAAGCCCAACTCATTAAATGTAATAGGGTGCAGCAAACATATGAGGTACAGCCTCGCAGATTCAGCAGCTTCTTCAACCAAACCCAGCCAGACAGAGCGTCTTCTTGGGGTGGTGGCCCTTTTAATGTGTGTGTGTGTGTGTGTGTGTGTGTGTGTGTGTGTGTGTGTGTGTGTGTGTGTGTGTGTGTGTGTGTGTGTGTGTGTGTGTGTGT
Source organism: Melanogrammus aeglefinus (assembly GCA_900291075.1). NCBI lineage: Eukaryota > Metazoa > Chordata > Actinopteri > Gadiformes > Gadidae > Melanogrammus > Melanogrammus aeglefinus. The sequence continues at coordinate 68,622 of OLKM01000871.1, forward strand.
GTGTGTGTGTGTGTGTGTGTGTGTGTGTGTGTGTGTGTGTGTGTTCGCGCGCGCGTGCGTGCGTGCGTGCAGGAGTAAATCCTTTTACCGGACATCAAACAATTGAAGGAAACATCTGGGACAGAACATTGGGCATCGCTGCTGTGCCAGGAGTCAGGACACACCTCTTTCAAAGGTAAGTAGTGTTTTATGGGAGAATCAGACTCCCCTGGCATCATGATGTTTAGTGTCAGATTGTCATGGCTGCTCACTTGATGCACATTCGTAGAGAGTTGACAATCATAAATATTTAAATTGATGGACAAATGAATACAAATGTTTTGTTCATATACTATACAATATCTGGGTGGTCATTGAATAGCTATATATGTTAAACAGCCATCTTTACATTCCAAACAAGGATTGGTCAGTCCTGATAGCTCCTATCAACAGGTCATCTAAATGGGTTCATCAATCGGGTAAAGCTTGTACACAGACTTTCTGGTTCACCGACCACAAAGTGCAGCGATGAGTGGGAGTACTCTCTCGCAGTTTCTCCAATACAAAAGTCATCGAGAAAAATAATGGAATGAATACCGGCCATCCAACACCATGGTGTTTGCAAACTACGCCACTAATTACATCACACACACGAGGACACCGAAAGACAAGCCCATACTGAGAAGGGATGAGGTTTTTTTTTGTTTTTTTTTTAATGAGCCGAGGCAAATCACAAAGTACTCTACAGACGAATAGGTGTAGTATTCATGTTAACTTAGCAGGGACACAAAAAGAACATATTGTCTCTTCATGTATAATTGATGAGATCAGGCAAGTATTAAGCACGGGAGGGCCGAGGGGATCGCATGTCCACTAATCAGCCAAGATCAGGCCCCAGATCCCTTTCCCTCAGTAGGGATACTTGGGTATGCAGACCTAAGATCAGTGATGCACGTTCAATCACTTTGCTGTGACTTTTAAATCTGTGATTGCTTTTTAAATAACAATTACAGTTTTTGCATTCCCACACAAAACTCTCGTAAGGAGGGCGTCTCTCAAAGGGTCTCATCTTAGGGTCAATTGACACCAAACCTCAAAATCTGTTTCCAAATGTATATGGACTGGAGTCATGTCATGGAATAAACTGTTCTCCTACACAAAAACTTAGGTATTCATTTATAATGACCAAATTATACAACTTCACCACATGCATGAGTTGGTTCCTAAACATTGTTAGATGACCTTAAGCTCCATATCTTTCCATCGGACCACGACCATCTTCTGCCTCCTGGTGTTACCTGCTCAGACAGCGACGGCTGGAGGAGAACTGTGAAAACAAAACCTCCCGGACCCAACAGCAAGGGAGGAGAGAGGGCTGTCTCTCCGTCCAAGAAGCCATGCATCGCAACAGTGTTCGGGCGAGTAGACTGGTCCGCCAAGTGGCAATCATAACCGCTAGCAGGTAGCCCTAGTATGCTACACTTGAGCTTGAGGGGAGAGGTCCTCTTCCATATGCACTATGATGAATAAACGCACAGAAAACTCTTGATTCAATTTGAATTCTTTTATTTTTGTAGAAGAATGGTAGGTACAATACTGGAATACAATTTTGAGAGCCAAATAAAGATTTGTTTTGCAGCATAGTAAACCTTTATATCCAAACAGAAAGGCATCGGTTTAACGGGTATAGAATACATGAAAGGCCTTTTACAAAGTCGGTTAAATGAACCACTGTGTAAAAAATTGAGCATTGTCAATAAGAAAAAGTATATCATTATTATTCATATCTGTAAAAAAGCATTCTCATATAAAATAACACGTTTAAATTAGTTGTTATCCTTACCAAAATATATTCAGCATCTGGAAAGTAAACTAAGCTTATGACTCATAAGCAGTCAATTGTGTTGTCATATGAACATAGTTGATGGTCTTGCATTCATTTTCCCCCTAAATGATATTCATCTTACTTTTAATGACAAACCACGATTTTCAGGTTTGGTGTGGCCTTGTGGTCATTCCAACCATAATCTTTCCCATCATCAATAGACTGAAAATACATAAGAACAAAATGCACTGCTGTTATTAGTTATTTTGAATCTGTTGGGATGGGTATTGCATTGCAGTAACAAAGACGGACAGCATAAATAGTCATATTATGTACCTCGTCAAGGCCATCAGCCCAGCAGGCATGAATTTCCAGGAGTTGAAAAACCTCATTCCCATCACAACAGCCAGTGCTCCTGATATTCCTAGGTTTGCAGTGGGAAGGAGACTTTATTAAAAAGGTTGGTAGACAACGGCGGGAAGATGTTACGCTGTGAAGTTTAGACTTTTAAACAATCCAAGTGTGTTTACTCACCAAGTGAAACCCATACATTTTGGGAATTTCTAGAGGTCAGATAAGCACCGAATCCTGCCAAGAAACCAAAGACTAGTCCGGCGACAAGAGAGGCGACACTACCTGTGTTGCAAAATAACCATCGTATCAATAGAGGTGCAACAAGCCTGCTGCTTGCTATCCTGAATGGAACGTAACAAATCTCGGCCGACCTCACTAACTTACCTGCTTTAATAAAGCCCACAATCCCCCCGGAAACCACCAAGGCTGCGTACCCAAAACCTATCCAGTCTATTGCCATTATGGAATAGGTATTGTGCCGCTCTGGTTGTATCCATAGGTCAGGGTTGTAGATAATTATGTGTACTTCCGGGTTAGGCCAAGAAAGTAAAGCTTAATAAAAGGTTTTGAAGGCAAAATAATTCAACAAGCAAATTTAACTTTTAAGATTTTCCTTTTTTCCTTTTAATATAATTCAGGGTAATTGTGAGTAACAAATATACTATACAAAGTCGGCAGAATGAGTCAAAAATGTGATCTACACCGTGGAACACAAGTATTCTAGCGCCGCCTAGTGGTGAACACAAGTTTGTTTAAACACATAAAAGAAAAAAACGTTCAAATTGTAACATTTTATTGTTTTTTCTGTTTCTTTCCGGTGCCTTTTTTCGCCTTCTTCTTGGGCTGACTCTCGTCTTCAATAATAACTGCGTCAGTTGCAATCCGAACTCTCTTACTCCTTGTAATCTCCTTGGCGAGCTCTGCCACATTAAAAATGGAAAAAAGAAAGCCAATCACATCAATGCATCCATTTTGTAAGATAAAAAAAAATAAAAAAAATAAGGTCAGTGATCAGCATCTCTCAAGTACCTTCCACTGCTGTTACCACAGGTTTTAGATCTTCCTTGGCTTCCAGTATCAACTCAGGCGTCCACACAGCCATGCAGGTGAGACGGGCCGTGGAGTTCACCTCTCCCAGCAGAGTAGGCGGCTTAAGCTCCTTCACGACAATACAGATAGAGACCGCTACGTTAACATGTTCTGCCGCGTCGCTTGGATTTCAATACCCATGTCAAGACCATGAACAAAAACCTTAATAATATACATTTTGACTAATGCTATCTAGATTAGTCCCAAACTATATTTGTGACAAATTGATGTTCGGTGCAGAAATGTCCATGTGATGCATCAGTGAAATATGTTGGTCAGTGATATTTGCGCACCATTTTAAAGTCACCAATGTATTTTTCGACACTAAATATCTTGTAAAACCAATGAATAATCACCTCGCCAATTACGAGTTTCCACATTTTGATGAATCCGTCATTCGATGCCGTGACCAGGACAACATACTCCTCTGCGCTGAAGCAGTCAACAGCTTTTACTCTGAAAAACACAAATTTACAGTTTTGTTTACATTTACTAATGGACGACACATGCAACATCCTTATACATAGGGATCGTTTCCATACAGACATGCATAGAAAGCTGGTGTGGTTGGTATTGACCCAGACAATAGGGAATAAAATGCAATGCGTCTTCGACTGTTGATTTGAGGGTTGGATATTGAAATTTTGTGCCGGGATGTACCTTGTTTCATGGGCGGTGAATTCACAGAGCCACTGCTCCGTCCCCACGTCACACAGCCTCACCTTCTCATCGTCTCCTGCAATAGCCAGGATGGAGTTCTACAGGGTAATGGTAACAAAATACTGTCTCAAAATAAATGTACACATTACAAAGGTGTTTGCTAAATGAATACAAGAAACATTTGAATGAATGGCGGTAATAATGTGGGCGTGTTATTTATCTATCTGTAACGTTACAGGTTATATATATAACGATAAGGTGAGTCATCAGTCCAACAGCGGCTTCACGGACAACACAGCCATGTCAATTGAAACCATTATAACAACATTAGACTCTTACTTAGGACAGAAAGGATTCCATCCTGTAACATGAGAGATCATTAGGGCGCACTCACACTAGGCAAGTTTGCCTGTTCCGTGCTGCAAGAAGATTCAGCACGATTCCCCCCCTCCCCCCGCTGGCCCGTGGTCACACTGCTACCAAAGGCCGTGGCCTGGGCACGATTGCTCCTTCATACATACGTCATCACGTCTTAATACGATAAATACATCATCACCAAGCGTCCTCGCCGCCATAACAACAATGGAGAACAACAACGTGAATGCTGTCGCCGGCCCGAATTACAAGTAAACACCCGACTTCACTATCGCACCAACGTAAACCCACACACCCAACCCGTGAACCACTGCCGCCATTGTTTAAAATGATTGTTGTGGGGAAGAAGGGCATGGACCTATAAAGAAAGGAGGGTCGCAGTAGGGCTACGTCATCCTGCTCACGTTGCGTATCCGCGCATGTGCGCGTGTTATCTCATTAGCATCTGTACTTTGGCCACGGCACACCTCTCCCAAGTGTGCCGTGGCCAAGGGGCTGGTCCGTGCTGAAATACGGATGGCGTGGTCACACTAGCTAAACGTCCTAGACTTTAGTATGCAAATGAGCTCGGGCACAGGGCCGCGGCCCTAGTGTGATTGGCCCCTTAGACAAATAACAGTGAAAACATACAGTTATGAACTTAATGGATGAGATCCTCTTGGGGTTTGTGATGGTTCCAGTCAGAGAAGCTGTCGCCAGGTCATAAATGTCCACTTTTTCATCGATCACCACCACATACTTATCCCCATCTGGGGACCAGCGGACAATTTGTGCATCTGACAAAAGGGAAGAGAGGAAACATGTTGGCTTGTTGCTTTAAAGACCTAGCTGAAGAGTATGTTTCAGTAATACGACTAATGAGCATGCAAAACAGGACTTAAGTTTGGGGATGTAGCAAGCATAAGTAACAGGGTTGTAGTTAGAGGAAGGCGTTATTCATTTATTTGTGGCAATTTTATGCTCAGCCACTCAGACTTGGTGATATCACAGCAAAGACGCAACGTGAAAACATAAAAACATGCACGTCAATCCAGCTTGGGATATCACTAGAAACAATATGATGCAACATACTCATCTTGATGTTTTTGATAAAGGCCGCTCGTCCATCAACCAAATTCCACGTCCTATCCGAGATAAAAGAGTGGATGAGAATTCAAAATTGATTTGATGTATTGTTTTGTATTATTTATTTGACTTCGGGGCCATCCTTCTGTAAACATTCAATAGACGTTACCTGAGGGTCTTGTCTGTACCGACTGACAGCGCCAGTTTACCAGAGGGGTGGACGGAGAGGGATGTTACCTTGCCTCTGGTAGAATCGATTACAAATGTATCACATTTTATTTATTTTTAAGTCATCGATTTAACACATTGAGCAGCTTATCGTTGGGGCAGTGGGATAGAGCATTAATATAATCCAGTTTAAATTTCCAATACAATCCGTGTAATGAGATTTTCTTTACAATGGGTGCCACCAATGACAGCATCACTTTGCTAGTACGAAAGTGAGCAGTAGGAAAACAGTTCTGACTCTAGACAGTTTAATCAATTTGAAAAAACACAAAAAAGGACCCCATCGATGTGCTCAATCAGCAAACTGGTCTTTTGAGGCGAGTGTTAATACTGTTCTATGATCTTGACAAGGCCTCGTTCTTGACGTACCGGTGAGCAGGGATGGATTTCAGGCACTCCCACTTCTTGGTGGCCCACACACAGATGAGGCCATCCTCTCCTCCGCTCAGCAGGTGAGACGAGCCGTAGAACTCCAGACATGTGATGGTTCCTGGGCGGGAAGAACACACATGTAGCGCATCATGCAAAGAGACCCTAGCTACAGCTTGTTGTCATTTTCTTACATATTTTATTTTAAACGACAATTTCAAAAGCAATGCAAAGTTATGACAATGAAATATTCTCAACTTCTCAAGGAAAAATGTATCAATATTGAGAAATGATCATTTATCAATAATATTTTTTTAATGAAAAATGTATATGTAAAAACTAATTTACATTTACATTCAACTCATTTCTTACCATCGTGATGAAGCAACGCTCCATGCTCAACTCCTTTCTTCAAATCGTATAACTGTATGGTCTCATCTTTGCTGCCTGTGACAACAAATCTTTCACTAGTTGCGACAGCTGATATGGACTGTGTATGGGCATGATGTGTGAAGTCCGCAGTGGCTTTCCATTCCTGCAAAGTGGAACAATTACGTCGTATTAGTCATTATAAGGTCAACTAAGGTTATAAGGTGGACTGTTACGTTAAGTCGTACATAAATAATATAGGCTAAGCAAGTCGTGCCAGGTTAAGATCAGTTGAGGGCAGACCAGTATCATAGGTCCACCGGCTGTAACATCGGATGCCAAGGTATTCAACAAAACAGAAAACGAGGAAAGTTTCCAATCCTTAAAACACTTACCGATTCTGATTCACAGGTAACCTTGTAACCAAATATGATCTGTTCATAGCTCCCAGCGATAATCTGCACTACAGTGGCCATGCTTTTAGAGCAAAAGAGATCTCAAATAGTTTTAAACGTCTTGCCCTCGTTCTATTTAACCCTATGTATGGACGTAATACAAACTGTTTTTCGTATAAAATCTTTGGAAATTTACGATATAGGTATTATTTTTAAATAACTACAACGTGTAGAACACATTAGGAAAACATTGCCCACAACGTGCGGAAACCTACGCATGCTCAAATTCACTTCCTTCCGCCGTCGGATACTGTCTATATGTCAAAATAAAAGCTCGAACCAAATGTCAAAGTAAAAGCTACAAAAAATAAGGTGTTAGGAAGCGTTTACGCCGGTGTGCTGTAAACCTAAATAAAACTCTTAACGTAGGTATTCTTATCACCATTGTGCTTTATTAACCAAAAATAAAGTCCCTTACATGAAGACAATAAACACAAGGACAAAAACAAGAGAAGCAGCAGACATTACTAATCATAAACAGGTGTGCATATCTTTAATAACTGAACATGTTCTGCTGCTGTGTCGTTCCCCACAGAATAAAAGGAATCATTAGTTTAAAGCCATCACAACATGATTGATAGCTCCCATACTGCTTGCATTATGAATATAATATTAAATCTGCTTTAAATCTGGTTCCATGTATGGCTTGTCAAAATATAAACTGATAGGCCTATTATTAGAGCCCTGTGGGGTGTTCCACAAACAGAGGTTTAACAAACACAGAGTTAACGCTGAATTCTAGGTTGGTTGAGTCTGTGCCAACTAAACCAGAGCTGTCGGTTCCACACCACCGGTTATGCATTAGTTATGCATATGTTATTTTTTGTAGCGGAAAACCCCATGTTTGTTGTATGCCTGCTGTATATGTGGTTGGCTCTATTCCAAAACGTGACTAATAAATCAACTTCACAGATCGAGATGGAGTATTAGTTTTAACGGAGCCGGCTCCGACTGAACATCCTCCAGTTTCTGTAAGTCCTCCAGTTTTTTTTATCATTCCTGTAAGCGCATCTCAAACTACTCAGCCAATAGGCCTAGCTGCTGATAGAGGTAAAAAAAGGAAGTTGAGCAGAAATTCAAAGTGGACATGATATTGGTATTCAAGGTACTAATTATATTATTTTCCCTCCCTCAGCAACTAAAGAATAAAACGAATTAAACAGATTTCTACAAATGTGGTCTCGCATCATTTGTCCAGCCCTTGCCTCCATTTGCGGAATGGGTTCCTCCTCGAGGAACGGGTCAAAGGGGGGAGGAATCTCTTTGCGTGGAGTGGCAATATTATGGAGGACGGCGCATGCAACAATTATATCGCATGCCCGTTCCGGACAAACTCTTAGTCCACGTAGACATTGAAATCTGGACTTCAATATCCCGAATGTTTGTTCCACTTTAACCCGGGTGCCTGTGGTCAGAACAACCGCACCAAGCCAGCTAAGAGGCAAGGCAGAATCACCGGAGTACAAGTAAGCCAACAGAGGGCGCTGTTTCCTCCATGTTTTCTGTACATTGGCAGGGATTTGAAGAGGCCACTTTATTTATTGAAGAGAATCATGGGTTTTGTGTGAGGTTGACATATACGCGTACGTATTGGAATGTCTTATTTAAAAAAAAATATATATATATCTTTTTATTATTATTTGAATAGCAATACAAAAAGACAGGGCTCAGGAAACAGTGTAGTACTATTTTGAAGGAGCTTCGTCTTGTGTCAATGAGGTGCGTTTACACTATTTCCCCGGAAGGTTCCTTGTGCGCGGAGCTGTTCCTGCTCGTCCAGGTGGCTGTGGAGATGAAGTGGCCCTTTGTGCCGGAGAAGTGGCTGTACAAGGTAGGGCTGAACAGCACAAAAAAGGTCTAATTATTCTTAATCAAACTTTAACTTTTTTTTCTTCTTCATTGAGACAGCATCCTGGTCAGAGAGGGCCGGTCTTCATCAGACCCCATTCGGTTCAAGAGTCAGCTCCACGATTTCTAGTTCTGTGTATCACCGCAACCGCAGGGGAAGGTCTGCCACTCCAGGGGATGCTAAAGGGCCTCAAAGATGACAAACTTTTTCAGTAAAAAAAATAGTATCCAGACCGAGTTTGAAATGGTTATTACTAGAGGTCCAATGTTTGAAAGCAGGTTTAAGTAAGGCTATATGTATGATATACCATACATAATATCATTACTTGACCCTTTTTGTATATGTCAATTTCGATTATTTCCAATTTAATCTAATTATTAAAGAGTCACCCGCATTGTTACATAATAGACTCATACCAATACTTCTTTGTGTCACTTATATATTTATAACAAAATAATAAATAGAAAACCAGCTGCTTTGAGGCTTCCCTTTGCTGAGTTCAATGGAGGAGATCACTTTACTTGGTTTCTAAAACAAGGCCCATCATTAATGCTGAACGAAAGGCTTCACTCTTCATCCATGGAGCATTCCTGTCGAATCAAGTAGTTTTTTTTCGTGGGGACCACGAAAAAACTGGGTCCAGTTCTACCTGCAGGAGAAACACTGCCATTTTTACTGTTAGCACTACAAAGCAAGAGGCCCAAAAAAAAAACAGTAAGACAACAAATTTATCATATTCTGTACATTAAGGCATCTATACTATCATGCTGCAGAACAGTATTAAATTGCTTCAAACTTTTTTATTGTTTTTCTAACCCTGTTTTTTTCCACATTATTGACCATTTCATCATAGTGATACTTATGATCATTATTGTTGCGGTTGTTTATTTATGTTTATTCTATTTTGAAACTGCTTTACTTTCTTATGTATGCTCCTGCACCTCCATTGAAGTGTCGTAGGCTTCAAACTAAACATTAGTTTGGAATCTTGTTCAACTGTCTGTGTTTCCCGTTGTACTTGAAGAAGGATGAGGGCAGCCACACCCTGAGCCTCCAGATCAGATGGAAGGGACTGGTGGAGCCACCAGTGGACTCTCCATCGGGGTAAATCTTACATTTTAAACGGCCCTCCTTCACCATTGTCTGCCTGATGTCGAAGCTGAAGATGACGAAAGTGCAGGTAAATATGAAAGAATATGTTTTGGAGCTGGTTGGATATGTATTGGCATGGCCAATCTATTGGGACATCCTATTCCAAGTTGCACAGCAACAACAACTGAGATTTGTATAATTTCTTCATGCCAACATGCTTTATATATGTTGCATTATTATTTTGTTGTTGAAAATAAAGATGTTTTAACCGTTGACACGATGTAGTGTTGTAGTGTAGTGTTGAAATGTATTTAGTTTATGCAAAGCCTAAAACAAAAAGTGCATTAAGGTCAATATTGTGTTGAATTATTTATCATACATGTATGTACCAAGTCAACTAAAATCGTTTTTGTAAGAATAAATGATGTTGTTTAACAGTTTTGTTTCTGAGTCATATATTCAAATTTCTAGTCACCAGCCCACCACCGTGATGTATGTCCCAAAATGCTCCCACTTCCTGCGCATGCGCACTGAGAAAGTGATGTTAGGGGAAAACAAAACTGCCCGCATCTCCGGGACTGACGGGATAAGTGACGAATGAACAGGTAGAGTAACGAGCGTTTCGACAAGTATGAGAAAATAAGTCTCTCAACCATAACAGAAACCTAATCCAGACGATAATCGTATGCCTGTAACGGCCGTCACCTTCCATGGGAGTGCATGTTTATGAACTTTAGCTTAGCTAGCCGCTATGACAACCAGCGAGGCTAACTTCAACGCTGGGGAACGCTAGCTTTGAATGATAGAGGAAGCCAGGGCACTGCTCGCTGCTAGGGTGAGGCACCTGACGAGCCCTCACATGACGCTATGAACTACAGGCTTGTTTACATTGCATTGCACTCAGATGGTCCGTTGTGTGTGTGCGTGTGTGTATTTTAGGTTTATATTCCACAGCTTCATGTCAAGTTGGGATTGTTGACAAGCCAAAATATGTTCGGGAAGAAGAAGGCACCGATGCCCAAGGGTCACGGAGCTGCTGCAGCCAAGAAGGTAAAGGAGACTTAGAAGCGAATTACTTATTCTGAAATCCACGTATATATCTAACAGTACGTCTAATTGGCCAAGTAGCTATGTATAAAGCTAAGTATGAAGCAATGTATAAGATGTGATCATTACGTCATCGTTCCAGATGGGTCTGTTTGTTGACATGAGCCCAGAGGAGATGCTTATGGGAATGGACGATAACCTGGACGACCCGTCCCTAGAGGCAGAGCTTGCTGCAATCACTGGGGATAAACCCCCTGCCGGTGGCAGAGCAAAGCCGAAGGGGAAAGGTTAGAACCAGCATCTGTTAATTTTACTCAAAAACTGTACTTTCAGTAGATGTTGTGTATAGTGAGGTGGGGCTGCATTGCTGCTGTGTATACAGTGGTTCAATACTGTTGCGCTGGCCTGAGATAACCACCCCCCACTCATTTGAATATAACATGGATATGTGGCATCATGTAATACATGTGGCATGATGAGCTAAAATGCCCCTGAAAAAAAATAACAGTAGTCCTTTTGAAAGACATATATTTATTTATTTAAATATATTGATACGTTCAGATATTTATATTTCTTGATATATTTATTGCCTCTTTTAATTATTTCATAGGCATATTTATGTATTTAATATTGACTCGAATGGCATTCCATAACAGGCTTCTTAAAACAATTGTGAGAATAGGATTATGCTACAAGTCATTCATGTCAACAGTCATCTTAAACCTTTAAGATATTTAAGGGATATTAAATACAACGGTAAACACAAACAGTGGAACAAGATTCCAAACTAATGTTTAGTTTGAAGCCTGCCCAAGAAGGTGCGACGCTTCAATGGAGGTGCAGGAACATACATAAGAAAGTAAAGCAGTTTCAAAATAGAATAAACATAAATAAACAACCGCAACAATAATGATCATAAGTATCACCATAATATGATGAAATGGTCAATAATGTGAAAAAAAACAGGGTTAGAAAAACTTTTTTTTTTTTTAAGCAATTACATTTGTTTGCACAGCCCCTTTGCCAATGGAAGACATCGCAAGAATGGCCGACGACTGTATGAAGGACTTGGACGAAGAGGACGACGATGATGACCTGGAAGACGACGAGGATCTTCTGGTTGGTTCTCCTCCACACATCGTTGTCACTCAATTACAGCATCTTTAGCTCAGCCTGTGCATAGTAAACTATAAATCACAACCTGCTTCTGGTGTTACTTCTTCGTCGCCTGATTATTCTCACTGTCGATTAAAACCAGGCCGAGTTACAGGAAGTGGTGGGTGAGGAGGAAACGGAGGAGGCAATTAAGGCAGACTCCACTTCCACTGTCACCGCAGAATCTTCTCCAGCGAACACACCAGGGACCCCGACAGCGCAGGTGGGTGCTGCTCTTGACAGAGTCGTACTTCTCACACACTGAAACGAGACCTGCAGAGGGATGCTGTATGGTATACCAAGAGATCTTTGAAAACCTTCTTCTCGTACCTGCCTAGCGTCCTAAACCAGTTCAGTCGGAACAGAAGCGAGCAGCTAGATTCTTTATAGTTTTACGGTAACACTGCCTTCTTTGCATCGCCAAAGCGTGGACGTAACAACTTTTAAATAGGATTTTAGGATTTTCTTATGATTTTGTCCTGTGATTGCTCAACAAGCTGCCTCCAACCACCAGTGATGGGGCTGGTGGTTATATTTGCTGTACTTTTCCCCCCGGTACACCAGGAGCCCTCCTCAGCCCCAGGCAGTCTGCAGCACACCCTGGAGGAGAGGAGAGCCATGTACAAAACGGCCCTGGAGAACGCCAAGGCCGCCGGAGAGTCCTCCAAAGTCAGGAGATACGACCGAGGCTTGAAGGTGGGCAGGGTTCAACCACCAAGTTCATTCAGGCTGCGCTAGCAAAAACTCTGAACTCTCCGTTCAGAGTTGACTCTTGGAAAATTCAGGTCTCTAAAGTGTTCAATAGGCGAGGAAGATGCAAGGATGCTTGCAGGAACCCTTTCAATTTATTTATATTTTTATACATTTTATATTATTTATTTGATTTAGCTTTGTACCAATAACTTGTGAAAAACCAATTAAAAAACACCCCCAATTATACTGTGTTGAAGTATGTGTCTGCAATTCGTTGCCAGTAAACCAAATGCCACCTGACTTGGGTGTGGTTCAAAAGCTCCTTTTGAACCACACTTTTTAACCACATCTATGTGGTTCACACATCTACGACGATAAACTTACAGCTTATCGTCGTAACGTAACGTAACGTTGAGATACGTCGCAACGTATCTCAACGTTGTTGAGATACGTCCAAAACAAACATAAAAAGTCCGTGTCTCATGTCCCCCAGGCCCTGGAGACCATGTTGACGGCAGTGACCAAGGGCCGCAGCGTCAACGAGGCAGACGTCCCCCCTCCGGTGTCCACCGGTGCCCCCCAGTCCCGGGCGCCTCCCCCGACGCGCCCCGCGGCCCCCCAGCCCGCTCCAGCAGACCCGCCGGGAGAGCCGGAGGCCGCCGAGCCTAGCAAGGAAGTGGAGCGCTCGTCGTCCACCCTGAGCGGCCTGTCGTCCCCTGTGGCGGAGGCAAAGACCCCCACGGGTCAGTACCACACCGTTCAGGGTTTCCCGGCGGACCATTTACACTTATTTTCATATCTGAATTTGTTTCCCTGCAACCTGATCTAAAAACAGAGCGTGAATGGAGTCGTGAATGAAATTGAAACTAAAATAAAAATAAATGAAGGCTGGGCAGGCTTGTGTTGCTTAAGTCGGCCGCCTAAGCTGTTGAGTGCTGCTGGAAACCCTGCCGTTGATCCGATGACCGTAGATGGAGGTGGATCGCTTTAAGTTTTAGATAACTGAATGTAATTTCACGAAGGCCATCGGATTTATTGAACGATTCAATAACATGTACCAAAATTGTTGTCAGTTAAAACAAATGACCATGTTACGATAAATGTGTGCGTGTGTGTGGTGTGTGTGTGTGTGTGTGTGTGTGTGTGTGTGTGTGTGCTTGTGTGTGTGGTGATGCCACAGTGGATGAGGCCACAAGGCGAATGCTGCTAGAGAGGCAGAGGGACTACAGGGTGGCCGCGCTGCGGGCCAAGAAGCGGGGAGCGGTGGAGCAGGCCAAGCTCTACGTCAGGACCAGCAAGGTACGCTCAAAGACTATGGGTCAATCCCCAGATGAGGCTCTTGTATGAGACTGGCTTCAACCTATTACCAGCTTGCATTGTAGGGGGGTTTTTAGTAATACAACTGCATGTCTGTGATTTTGTCATTGACTGACATCGAGTTAGTATATAAACTAACAGTTGGTCCCGTTGACCCTGTAAATTTTACGTGAAGGAATAGATTCAGCTAGTTTTTGTACTGCATGTAATAAGATTGAATCAGTGTGTGATATGTTTTGCCTTCCTTATTAGAAGGACTGGGTAAAATAACATTCCCCTTGTTTCAGAACTCTAACTCGATAATACAAAGGCTCTTACAAGTTTAAGTTAGTAATTTGGCTTTGATGAGTGGTGCCCTAGCCTGCATACTCCCAGTGTGGTATCCTACCTATATTAAACTACCCATCCAGCCTTTGCTTTGCATAGGGTTTAGTCTGTGTGTGTGGGGTATATCAACGCATACAAAGGCTTGTGTTAGTGAAGAGCCGGAACTCAAAACCGCTCGTGGTCTGCTTAGCCTTTGAGAACCGAGCAACAGGTTTAGCAGCAATGTTAGCCACAGCACTGTGCAGTGTTTGTTCAAAGGGCCATCTGCTTCTGCATTATTCTCAGGCAGAACGATTCTGGCTGTATTTATCGGTAGTGTGATTTGCTTTCTGTCTATTTTGGGTGAATAAGAGTCTTAAGAGATATACAATTACATATATTACACGAAAGGCTTCAGGTGTGATGTCATTACTGATTGGCTGTTTGGCCTTAGTGTTTTATAATAAGGCCTTAAAGCAAACAACAGATCCAACCACAACAACAAGCACACTGTCGTTTGTAGCTTTATAGAAATAACTATAATATCTCTGTTTGAAATCACATGTCGCTCTTCAATTTTGACCCCACGTTGTACTGCTATGAGTCCATCCAAAATGCCCATGCATTATCCCCCTTGGTTCAGGAGCAGCAGGAAAAAAACAAATTCCCCACGTGCAGGTTATTGGACCCAACTGACTCCTGGAGGCCTTTCGCTTCCCTGAGACCTGTCCACTGGCCGGTGTCTCACAGTTAGGCCAGTCATCTGAAAGACGACAAAGGCCATCATTATTAGTGTGTGTGTGTGTGTGTGTGTGTGTGTGTGTGTGTGTGTGTGTGTGTGTGTGTGTGTGTGTGTGTGTGTGTGTGTGTGTGTGTGTGTGTGTGTGTGTGTGTGTGTGTGTGTGTGTGTGTGTGTAGAAGTTTGATGCAGTGATGGAGGCGCTGGAGCAAGGAGCGGCCGTAGACCTGAGCAGCTTACCGCCTCCCCCACCACTGGGTGAGAATTGTCTTGTTTTGGGGGGTGGGGGGGGATTGTATTTTCATTTTCCAAAGCAAATACGGTGGACACGCCCACCTGTGATGTCAGAAGCGCCTGTTTTTTCGGCTTGTAGCGGCAAATCACACTCACACCTGGTGGCATGTCACGGGACTTTTAAAAACATGGCTGATACAACGTCTATGTATTACTATCCAGTAATTAAATAGAAGTCAAAGAAGAGCACGTATCATTTGAAGTGATGTTGGATTCCGGTACCTTGCAGATGAAGGAGGAAGCTCAGCTCCAGCTAAGGAGTCTTCTGTAGCACAACCCTCTGAACCAGGTGAGAACAGTGTGTGTGTGTGTGTGTGTGTGTGTGTGTGTGTGTGTGTGTGTGTGTGTGTGTGTGTGTGTGTGTGTGTGTGTGTGTGTGTGTGTGCGAGTGCTTCCTACTGTGAGTCCACAATAAGAATAACAACCCAAAAATCACTCAAGTCAGCCATTAAGTAGAAAAAGCTGCCTGAAGCATACTCAACTTGTACTCCAGCAGTTAAGAGCTTGTTTCTACGTGACTGGTTTGTCAGGTATCAAACCTTTTGTCACCAGCTTTGTTACACTACCAAGTGCTGATTATGGTCCTACGTTCATGCAGGGCAGGGGGGTTTCCGGACCCCTTGACGTCCTTGCGGACCCTCCTTGCGTCCACCGCAAGGGCCTGACGTGTGCCTCCCAGAAATCTTAATCTTACGTCGAGGCGGCAGCAAGGGCTGTGATTGGTCCGCTCACTCAAACCCGACGCAGAATCATAAAGGTTCTAGACTGCGTCGAAGCATCTGCGTGGTCATTGCGTTGGGGGAACGTCGAACCATAATCAGCCCTTAAGTGACTAGTTTGTCAGATATCAGAACCTACATTTCACCAGCTTACTATGTCCCTCTATTATTCATTACGTATCACCTGTTTGTCCCCGCCATGTAGAGCGAAAACAGGAAGTACTTCTGGCTGGAGGGATCTCTTAACTCATTAGCGCCCCCCCCCCCCCCCAGTTTTGTAGGCTAAATAGATTCAAGTAGTACCGCTATTGATTAAGCTACTTAATGGAGGGAGCTTTTCCTGAATGAACAGTGCAATAACTGCTGGGGCAAAAGTGCAATGACAAGTGGGCAGTGCAATCATCCTTATGGATGGATTTTTTTATACTACTTATTGGAGAAAGTTATGGGGGTTTAGGGTGTGTGTGTGCGTGTGCGTATGCGTGCGTGGGCAGTGCCTAGACTCTGTTTTTTATAATGTGTTTCAGAGTGGGGGAGATGCCTTGTGTTTGAGTAATGCCATGTGTTTCATGTTTTATGTATGACTATGTAAAATCTTTATGTACGTGTCGCCGATGCTCTCTGTGTGCTCAAAGCAAAGCCAATTAAATACTTACTTGACTTTTACTTTGCTCTTTGCCTAGCGCCTGCGGCAGCCCAGGCTGCAAGCCCCCCCACGGCCCCCAGGGACGTGCTAGAGGCCCTGGAGCAGCGGAGGGCCAAGTACGCCGAGGCCAGCGCCCAAGCCAAGGCCGGTGGGGACGACCGCAAGGCCCGCATGCACGACCGCATCGCCAAGGTGAGCGGGCCGCGCTGGGGTAGCGTTACAGCCTGCGTGCTGAAGAACAGTTTTGTTGTACCACTTTGCTGCGTTGTCGGACAAACGTGTATTTTTTTACCACAAGCACTTTCTTTCCCCAAAAAATAACGACAAAAAATAAATAATAAAATTAAAGGTTGTATCAGCGATGATGGGTGAAGTCACTTCTGTTGGTATTTGACCCCAGACAAACACAGCCTGCTCGCCCTTCCCTTCAGTGTTTCGTGCATCCGTAAAAAAGATCACGAACGCAGCGCAAAAACCCGCAACACCCACCCCTTGTCGGTGACTGGTTGGAATACTATTCATTATGGTTTTGAGTGTAGGTTTTTTTTTTTCATTTGTTTTTTGTGTACGATCTCGGGGCATAGGCTGCCTACAGAGATGCGTTTTTTTGACGGCCTGCTTATGGGGCGGGAAGCTAGCAGATCATGAGGAAAGATCAGATGAATGTGACCATTTATGTTTCGGCCTAGAGTCGCTGATAAAACCGTGGACATAAAACGTCCGTGTCATATGCCCTGACTCCTCCCTGAGCATACTTTGCCCCAGATCATTTGGTTCACTACCCCAACGGGATGTGTTACTGTCAACTGATCTTCAAACCACCGGTCCTCGACCAACCCGTGTCAATGCTCACGTGGACGTCCATGTAAAATAGCACTTGCAAATCGCCGGAGGGCGGTTGTTCCTGACTGAAACCCTTCTTCCTGCTGCCTTGCTACAGCAATACCAGAGTGCCATCCGAACACACAAAGCGGGGAAGCCGGTGAACTTTGCGGAGCTCCCCACCCCACCGGGTGAGAAACCCTGTCTTCCCCTCCTGTCCTCCCCAGTTACAGGGGACATATTAGACCACCAGGTGTGAGTGTGATTAGCCGTTACAAGCCGTTTTGAAAGTGTGCCGCTTCTGACATCACAGGTGGGCCTGTCCACCTAGATGTATGACGGATAGATGAGCAACGTTTGGTGGGCTGGTAGACTGATCCATCCAGCACACATCTAGGTGGACACGCCCACCTTTGATGTCAGAAGCTGCTTGTAATGTCTAATCACACTCGCACATGGTGGTTATAATATGTGCCCTTTAAATAACCACACACAAACGTTGACTTCTTATCAATAGCTGTTCTGAAACTTTGTTTTTCCATGTTTTACCATCCGCTGTGAAAATGACCAGTGGTAGTAGCCACTGACAACCGCTGGAGTCTAGGCGTGTTCTGTAGGATGCTGGGACACTTTTGCATATATTTAAAGGAGTTGTAGACTGTGTAGAGAAACAAGTACGCATTCATACACAAACAGATGCCCACGCAGTTGTGGATACTATCTTGAACTCGATAGGCGTCAGTAGCAGAATACTGTCATGGCTCGGAATAATGGTATAGTTTAATCTCTTCCTTTTCTGATGATGTATGAATAGCGCAACGGCAACTTCAAATACTTGAACTGGTGTTTAAACTTTACAGTAAACATATACCTGGCATGCTTTGTAGGTTTTGGTTTGGTTAGTTGTGAGTACTACCAGTGAGTACTGCCTACGTATTTCATATTTCAAACTTTCGGATACCTGACATTTTTTGTTCTATGTTGCTGACTAGGATATTGATTTGATGTAAAACAATAGAGACAAACCTCTCTGATAATCAAAACGCTGATTGTGTCCTCAAGGCTTTCCTCCAATCCCTGGCCAGAAGGGGGCAGGAGCTGATCAGGGATTGGCTGCTGCGCTGGAGACAGCCAATCAGCTTGCCACGACCGACCCTGCAGAGGTGGATGAGGACGGAGAGGAGGTAGGTCAACATTCGTGGAGCAACCTACCATGTCTGGTTTCACCACGCCACTTGTGAAGCGTTTCAACTGTGTTTCCTCGCCCTTCCCTGAGTCATCCTAGGGCTGGGCGATTTGGCCAAAAACCTAACCTGATTATATAATTTAAGAGATCTTATCCTTTAAGTGAAACATACATTTTTTTTTTTAAAGTTTGGATTTTATTTGAAGAATAACGATGATCAACAAAAGCAAAATGCTTGTGTCTGCGTGCCTCAGTTTAAGATGTTGGAATAAATCTGATGTGCTTCCGCCTATGGTTGCTATAGACTTTAAGCAAACTCTACCACTCACTTTTTTCACTACATGCTGCCATGTTCATATTTAACCCCAAAAAAAACAACTTCATTATTTCTATCTATATTTTTAGAATTTTTTAGAAAAAAAAATGGTTGTAAACCATTAATTCGAATTACGATTAAAAATGGATTAATCGCCCAGCTCTAAGTCACCCTAGTTCCTTCCTCTCGACTGCAGGACCAGGTCTCTCCCACCAAGCCCACCTTGGCGGTGCCCCCCATGGTGCAGCCACAGCGGAAGAGGTCCAGCGCTTCCTCCCCTGACAGTGAATCTGCCAAAGAGGGCCTTTCACCCACAGGTCAGACCCTCAGAAACACTTGTACAGCTCACTTTTTAATTTAGGGACTATTTTCAATTGGTTATATATAGTGTCTGCTTAGCTCAGGAGGTACAGCGGGTTGACTTGTCACCGGAAGGTTGCTAGTTCGATCTCAAGTGTTGAGGTGTCCTTGAGCAAGACACCTCACCCTAACTGCTCCCAACAAGCTGGCTGTCGCCTTGCATGGTTGACTCCGCCATCGGTCCGTGAATTTGTGTATGAACAGTCGCTTTGGATAACAGCGTCCGCTAAATGCCATAAATGTGACTGGTTATGTTTATTGATGGGCCCACTGGCAAAGCCAAATCAAACACAGCCTGAAAGAGAGAGTGTGTGTGTGTGTGTGTGTGTGTGTGTGTGTGTGTGTGTGTGTGTGTGTGTGTGTGTGTGTGTGTGTGTGTGTGTGTGTGTGTGTGTGTGTGTGTGTGTGTGTGTGTGTGTGTGTGTGCCGCGTGTGTGTGTGTGTGTCCGGTGCAGGCACACAGCAGCTGGACTTCCTGGAGGGCCGCAGGAAGCAGTACATGAGGGCGGCTCTACAGGCCAAGCAGAAAAAGGACTTGGAGCAGGCTAAGGGCTTCCTCCGCTCCGCCAAGGCCCTGGAGCCCCTGATAGAGGCGGCACGGGCTGGAAACCCTGTGGACATCAGCAAGGTGTCTCCAACTGCCTCTCTGGGCCTCGGTCGCCTAACGGCCATCTTGGTTGCTAATCGCTAACTGGGTGACGCAAAGTTATTAGATTAGAACAGGACACGGCTTGAATCTTTGTCGACTCGCATTCAACTTGCGTACTTTTGTGTTGCGGGATACCTTCGTGTTATCTTATCTAGTTTAGTCTACTAACCCTACCCTGGTATATAAAAGCTCCACGCCTATAATTTAATAAATGCACCACGCCCACATAGTAGACTGGCCTCTGTAGAAATCAATTCGGTAAATCGTCTTCTGAAGCATGCGTTTGCGTGTTACTTTATTTCCCAAAGAATCGGTGTATCGGTAACAAAACTAAAAAATACTGCGTAACTCCACTCCACTTCCTTGTTTCCGGCCCAATCACGGTGCCCTTTCCCCCCCTTCGGAGTTGGGCGATAGGATTGTCAAACTTCCGGATGGGAGATTAGTTCAATACTAATGCGTATGCTGTGTGTCCCAGGTGCCGTCGCCCCCTGGTGACGAGGACGGGGACTTCATCCTCGTGCACCACAGTGATGTGCAGCTCTCGGAGAAGGCAGAGGAGGTCTACGCACAGCTCCTCAAGATCCTCAAGGAACAACACGAGGTAGAGCGCTGGTTGGCTGTTGCCATTTTGATTACGCCATGTTATAGTGGGTTATTATCACGTTTAATTATGTATTCATACTGCTGCAGTTTCTTCACCTTTTTTCTCTCTTTTTGTTATATATCGTCTCCTTGGGGACTTGCAGATATTTAATCGTGTGTCTTTTGTGCCCCTCGTCTAGAAATGTCGGACCTACTCCAAACAATTCACACACCTGGGGAACATCACAGAGACGACAAAGTAAAGTATTCTTTACATTTCTTTAAAGTTATTTGCTGGCTTGTGTAACAGTGAGTTGTATCTCTGAAGGTGTGTTCACACCAAACACGAAGGAACGACACGATCCCATACAAAGTGAACGTAGAGACACGAATCAGGCGAATTATTCGCTCGAGAAAACCGGCGACGTTTTGATTTGTCGTGCCACACTTTCGCCCTGCACGGGCGAGCGTGTTCACGAGGGTTTGCAGCGCAATGAATTTGCTCGAGTTTAAATATTTCAACTTTTCCGCGGCATTCGCGTGATGACAGCCAATCAGCGTTTCACAGCGTGGCCACTGAGTGACATGTGTAACGTAACAGCCAATCAGCGTTCAACCGGCCAACCGTTCCCTGCAGTGCAGTCCGGCGTGAACCGCAGCAAAATCGCCTGACAAAACTTGCATGGCGACAGTTTATGATTTATTGTGTGACAAAACTTGGGCGACAACACGAACCAGCGACAAATGTGTCTTCTGGTGTGAACACACCTTGACGTCGGAGGAGAATAGCACGTGTCCTCCTACAACTACACTCCTCGCTCTCACAAAGCGCTTAACTGGACTCAGCCTTAAAGGTTTTATCAGCGATGTTAGGCCGAAACACAAATGATGACATTCATCTGATCTATGAACCCCATCCGCTAGCTGGCCGCCCCATAAGCAGGCCATCAGTAAAAACGCATCTCTGTAGGCAGCCTATGCTCCGAGATCACACACAAAAACAAATGGTACTACCAACCACTCAAAACCTAAATAAATAGTATTCCAACCAATCACTGACAAGGGATGGGTATTGCAGGGTTTTGCGCTGTGTTCGTGATCGTTTTTACTGGATGCACGAAACACTGAAGGGAGGGGCGAGCTGGTTCGGTTTGTTTGGGATCTTGCTTCAAATACCAACAGAAGTGACGTCGCCCAACAGTGCTGATACAACCTTTAAGGGAACCCACATAGAATCTCTCCAACGCTGTCCGTCTGACTCCCTGCTCGTTCCCGCCGTGTCCCGTGTCCTACCAGGTTCGAGAAGATGGCCGAGAGCTGTAAGAAGAACCTGGAGATCCTGAGGCTGTCGCAGGCCCGGGGGCTGGACCCCCCCAAGCACCACTTTGAGGAGAGGACCCATCGCACCGTCAGGTAGGGGGACACCACAGACCCAGAGCCCAGTCCGAGCCCCGTCCTGACGGCTTCTGTCCCGACCGTGTTCCTCAGCTAAGGCCTTCTGTCTTCTTCTTGCCCTCAGGATCTTCCCGGAGCTCAGCAGCACTGAGATGGTAGTGGAGGTGGTCAAAGGGTTGAATCTACCTGCTCCTAGTGGTAAGCGTCCGCACTGGTGCTCATTATGGGATGGGGGAGTGTTTAAACGTTTCTATAGGCCGTTCTAGTTAAATGGGCTTTTTCTCATGCACTCTACACAGTTTCACTGTGAGGACTATTCAAAACAAATCCTCTCCTCTAGGTATCCAAGCAAATGACCTGGATGCATATGTCAAGTTTGACTTCCCCTATCCAAGCACAGTAAGTAGCCCACCCTAACGGGAAATCATTTCACCAGATTCCTGTGCACCTATTCCTTGTTTCAACACATGGGCTTCCTGTTTAACCAGGAGAAACCTCAATCCCATAAAACGGCGGTCATCAAAAACAACAATTCACCAGGTGAGATGCCACCTCTCAAAGGATATGATTCCTGCGTGTCATTTAGGGCTGAACGATTTGGGGAAATAGTATTATAGCGATTATTTTGACCAATATTGCGATTGAGAATTAATATGCGATTTTTTTTAAATTTATTAAGTTCCTGTTGTTCTGTATTATTCACAAAAAAGGCAATTAGTCATTCTTTATTATGACCAACACAACATTGGATGAAGTCAATATATAAACTGCTCTTTCCTTTAGGCCAGCTCTATGTGTTGAGATGAATTGATTTTATAATCTTTTTTTAACTGGATTGAATTTTAAAAGAAAATAAATATGAATCTTGCTGATTTCCAGTTACGGTAACAAAACAACCCCCAAAAAAAACTAACTATATTTTCTTATTTTTTTCCGCAGCCTTTGCGATTTGCATTTCTCGTTCTATTACATCGCGATTTCGATTTTATTTGATTATTGTTGAGCCCTGGTGTCATTCACTGGCCGGGCGGTCTGGTTACTGACGTGTTGGCCATGGCTTTGCCTCCCCAGAATACAACCAGAGCTTCACACTGACCATCAACCGCAACCACCGGGGCTTCAGGAGGGTGCTGCAGTCCAAGGGCCTCAAGCTGGAGGTCCTGCACAAGGGGTCCGTCTCAGACACACACACGCAGGCACACAGAGACACACACAAACACAGACACACACACACACACACACAGACACACAGAGACACACACAGAGACACACAACACACAGACACACACACACACACACACACACACACACAGACACAGACACACACACAGAGACACACGCAGACACACAGACACACACACACACACACGCAGACACACAGAGACACACAGAGACACAGAGACGCAGACAGACAGACACACACAGACAGACAGACAGACAGACAGACACACATGCACACAAACACACAGAAACAGAAACATACACACACAGCAAAAGAAAAACGCGAACACAGAAACACACACAAACAGAAACACATACACACAGACAGACAGAGAGACACACACATACTGTACATAGAGAGACACAAATGCAGACAGACACACACAGATAGACAGACGGACAGAGAGAGACACACACAGACAGGCAGACTCTGTCTGTCTGCCTCCCAATCTTAATTCAATGCAGTCTGTGGTGTAAATATTTGGTTAAACAGACATTACTAGGTGCAGGTCATCATGACCTAGGTCAGGTCATCTTGCTCGACAAAAACATGTGTGGAAAAGGACGCCCCACAGTACAGTAGGTTCATCCAAAGAGTTCTCTGTATTGATCATGTATCCACACTGTCTGCATCGGTGGCCGTGGGCAGCAAGCCCACCCAAACACCAAAACATATACAGCTATGAGCACAAACTCTGTATTAAGAAGCAGCTACACAAACAAGTGACCCTAACACCGATACGGAGGAGCTTTTGGTAGTTGTTGCTGTGGTGAGACGGTGATGTCCTCCTCCCATGTGACCCCAGGGGGTTCCTGCGCAGTGACAAGGCGGTGGGCTCGGCCGTGGTGAAGCTGGAGCAGCTGGAGAGCCAGAGCGAGATCAGGGAGATCGTTGAGGTGAGACCGCGGCCACCATGCCGGCTCACGGTCCGACGCTGGAGGCTTAGAGGCTGATTGTGGTCCCACGTTCACGCAACGCAATGACAACGCAGACGCTTCGACGCAGACCTGAACCGGTTTTAGTGAGCGGACCAATCACAGCCCTTGCTGCTGCGTCGCCTCGACTGAAGGTTACAATTTTTGGGAGGCGTACGTCAGGCCCTTACGGTGGACGCAAGGAGGGTCCGCAAGGGGGTCCGTAACCCCCTTGCGTTACGTGGGCGGTGGGAACATAATCAGCTCTTTAGCGGCACGTCCAAAGCAGCCCCGTGAAGCTGCAAACAATCAAAACAAGCAATCTGAGTATCTGCAAAAATAAATAGCTTTGCAACCTAAACGATGAACACAACAACACGGCTGAGGATCTATAGAAATCAGAAATACATACATTTTACCATTTGCAAGGAAAGAAAAAAAAGGCTATATTCTTAAGGTAGACTGATCTATCCAGCACACATCTCGGAGGACACGCCCACTTGTGATGTCAGAAGAGGCAGATTTTCGAAACGGCTTGTAACGGCCAATCACACTCACACCTGGTGGCATAATATATCACCTTTTTAAGGTGTACTTTGGACCCTGGTTACAGTAGATATCCTATATCCTCCTCGATTTGTTCTCTGTTCACATGAGCCCACAAAGCACTAGCTCCTAGCTCGTAGCTCGCAGCGCGCGTCTCTCACCAGCGCGCCGTCGTCTCCACGGTTACAGGTGATGGACGGCCGGAAGCAAACGGGGGGCCGCATCGAGGTGAAGGTGCGTCTGAGGGAGCCTCTGAGCGGACAGGACCTGCAGACCTCCACGGAGCGCTGGCTGGTGTTGGACCAGTCCCAGGTAACCCCCACCACCCTCTCATGTGCTTTTCACAGTAAAAGCCCCCCCCCCCCCCCCCCCCCAGGCTCAAGTGCTACACCCGCTCATGTGCTTTTCACAGCAAAAGCCCCCTCCTCCAGGACCAGGCTCAAGTGCTACACCCTCTCATGTGCTTTTCACAGTAAAAGCCCCCTCCTCCAGGACCAGGCTCAAGTGCTACACCCTCTCATGTGCTTTCCACAGTAAAAGCCCCCTCCCCCAGGACCAGGCTCAAATGCTACACCCTCTCATGTGCTTTTCACAGTAAAAGCCCCCCCCCCCCCAGGCTCAAGTGCTACACCCGCTCATGTGCTTTTCACAGCAAAAGCCCCCTCCTCCAGGACCAGGCTCAAGTGCTACACCCTCTCATGTGCTTTTCACAGCAAAAGCCCCCTCCTCCAGGACCAGGCTCAAGTGCTACACCCTCTCATGTGCTTTTCACAGTAAAAAACCCCTCCTCCAGGACCAGGCTCAAGTGCTACACCCTCTCATGTGCTTTTCACAGTAAAAGCCCCCTCCCCCAGGACCAGGCTCAAATGCTACACCCTCTCATGTGCTTTTCACAGTAAAAGCCCCCTCCTCCAGGACCAGGCTCCTGTGCTACACCCTCTAATGTGCTTTTCACAGTAAAAGCCCGCTCCCCCAGGACCAGGCTCAAGTGCTACACCCTCTCATTTGCTTTTCACAGTAAAAGCCCGCTCCCCCAGGACCAGGCTCAAGTGCTACACCCTCTCATGTGCTTTTCAAAGTAAAAGATTGTAAATGTGGCCATATTGTCCTGCTTACCCCTGATGACAATTCTACCTGGATTCAATATTTATTATAGTTATCTATATTATATATATCTCTAACTCTATATCTCTTTATCTTGATAGATAGATAGTATAATATCGATCTATCTAACAGTATAATATATACTGTTACAATGCTCGCCAGTATAATATAATTGTACTGTTAGTATATATATTTATATTTTTGGAGATTGGAGAACACAACTCACGGATCGATGTTAAACGGTTCCGTATTTTCTGTGATGTTTCTCAGAGAAGGGTTTAATTTTTGCCTTTGAGTGAGCTTCTCTCCGTTGCTTTTGTTTTTGTTCCAAAGGTTCTTCTTTAGATGTTGCCGCGAGACTGAAGACGTCCTCCAAGGTACAGCACTATTTCCATCCCTCTTCTTGCTATCTGGAGGGAAAACACATGATCTCAAAACACCCTATTGTTCCTCTCTGTTATTCCAGAGCTGTGTAGGACTCGGTTCTTGCTATGTTCTCCTAATCGCTCAGGATCTAAATTCTGCCTTGACTCAATATTTGGAGGGGTTCATATCAAAATTGTACTTGCTAATAGTCAGCAAAACATGACTTGCTGTGCAACACTCGGATTGAATAGCTTTTCCTATCCTATTCCCCTGTGAATGCGGGTGGACGTCTGTTATCCGATTATCTGATGGGATTCTTCTGACTTCTCTCCCAGACTCAAATCGCGTCTCCTCGGAGGCATTGGTGGAGGCTTGGGAAGAGGAGGGAAGAGAGCCAGAGATTTCCAAGGAGGAAGAGGAGAAGGACAATTCTGATGTCTTCAGACACTTTCACTGACTTTCTTGGACGCCATCGGCTGCTGAGAAACACACGCGCACGCACACAAACCCACACACTCGCACACCTGCCAGTGGGCGGTTATAGTGTGTCCTCCCAACTGAATCGCCTGGCTACCTTTCCTCTTCGCTGTGTACGTTCTCACCTAGTTAATCAAGTTCAACAAAATGCCATAGAAAATGCATTTGCAGCGCTAGCACACTTCTTCCACAGTTTTCAATTTCAGCCATAATTGCTCCGTTACCGCCATACGCTTACACGTCAGGGAGAGGTCTGACTTCGGCCAATAGCGGCTTGCCACAAGCACGTTACAATGCCCGCCGTTGGCCGGAGAATGACGATTCGTTCAGCGAGTGTTGTGAATGAGCCGGTGAACGGTTAAAAGAGGCTTATGAGCAAGGTGACTTGAAGCTTGCTCTCCGCTCTCACACACACAAACACACACACATGCACGCACACTTTCGACACACACCCCCAACACCAAGATCAAGCCCTAGAGACAGCAGTCAACCGGGGTCACTGCTGCTGAAGTAGTGAAATACCGTCACACACTGAAGGGTTGTATAACGTTACCTGGCACCTGTCTCGGCCAATCAGAAAGCAGCATTAACCCAGGTGTGACTGAGCACAGTGCTGCCCCTGGGTTTGATGTTTGTGTTGATAGGAGGGCAGAGACTCGACGGGGAGTTCAGTCTGAACCGGCTGCCTGTAGATGAGCTAGTTTGTGTTGATGAGTGTGTTATTGTCTCTGGACCCTTAGAATTTGCACTTCTGCACTAATACCAAAGTAATCACTGTTGCTGTAAAAAAATAAATAATGCGAATTCGAAAGGGCCTTTGGGTGCCACTTTGGTAACCATAACAATGTGTGTGTGACTGGACATGGAAAAGTTCAGCTTTGTTGTGGGTATTTGAGACCCCCCCCCCCAATCTGCCATCTCATATATATATATATATATAAAATCTATTTATCAATGGAAGTGGGGGGTTGTTAACAGAGACAGAGCAATGTTCGAAGGATAATATAAGTTGGCGGTACTATAAAAGGTTTCATGTGATTTGTTCATAGTAATTAAAATGGCACAATGCGTTTCAAGGCACGGACACCTTTAATGTCTTTCCACTGTTTAGCCAAGTTGTGTCTGTCCACGGGTGGGGTCGCCAAGGTGTCTGCCTTGGGTGACTTTCACCCGGTACGTATGGGTTTCGCTCTTGTCGGTTGTTGTGTTCTCTCGCTTGGAAAGGTTTACATTTTGTAGCACTTAACTGCACATCCGAATCACAAGGGGGCCCTAATGTTCACGGATCTTAGATGAGTTTTAAATGTTGTGGTCGTCCCCTCATATCCTAACCTACATCATCAATGCAATCGAGCTCAAATGGAAAATGCAAGCGTGTGTTGCTTTGCAGATGGCTGGATGGCTGTTGGAGCTAGGCTCGCAAATTCTTAAAAAGAAAAATTCGGACAAATTCCCTAACACCATAAAAGACAGACTTTGAGCCAATACAGATTCATTTCAACCAACTATACCTCCGCGCTGTCACAGTTTTCACCAACCGTGTCACTATTGTCACAACGTTTTCCAATGACTTTATGTTGTTGTTTTAACGTTAAAGGTTTTTGATCTTTATCTTCCTTTACTCATTCTTTGCTGATGAGGAGTAACATTCTTACGAAAGATATCGGGTGTAGTGGAAATTGTATGTGCAAACAGATTGAAATTGAACTTTTACAATTGAAGCGATTTTATTTTTGCACACTTAAATCATAGAAGAAAATAGGCTCTTATTTTGATGAGAAACAGTGTCTAATGACGCTGTTTAAGAGGTTTGGATGAAAATAATAAGGAAACACCATCTCCTCAATTTTGTACAAGTCATTATTATACATATACTACATGTTTCTTTTGCTAAAGACTGCGATTGAAGATGTTTGTAGTGTAATGGAGATCAACATGTTACGTTTTTTTTGGCTTACCGTACAGTTCTTCTCGACTGAGATCAAAGATAAATAAAATAAAGAAGATTTTAACAACACCCAGTAATTGGAGGGATTGCCTGGATTGGTTGTCTTTTGATTTTACATTTGATCCACAATTTAAAAATGTCAAGATGCAAAGTTGAGTAGCTCTTCACCATGTCCAGCTCTTTTGTAAATGCATGCATGCAGCTTTCTCAATCCGGATACGAACTGCAACCAGATTGTATAAATGCTACTCATGACTAAATTAAACTGAACCTTTTAAAAAGGTACTGGGATATTGCACAAATCGGATAAACGCTAAAATAAGGTAACAAAGTTTCAAAAAACATTAAAAAAAAAAAAAAAAGGGTTTGGGAGGATTGAAAATAGTAAGGCCACATTATTCCCGGACCAAATTATGCTAATGTAAAAAAAACAAACCAAGTCAAACTCCCAGTGGCCGGCTGCTGTAAGCTCATCACAGTGGAGGAGACACAGACTGATCCCGACTACAGCCCAGTCCAGGGGGGTGGGCGGTTAGAAGACACAAGTCCAGTGAACCATCGCTCTTGACCTTTGACCTCTTGTATAATAATCCTTTCACCTCATTTGTAGCCGTCCTTGTTCAGTCACGTTCTGCTACAGTCCAGGTCACAGATTGGTTGGAGACTAGGGTGGCGCGACAGGGAACACGCGTCAAGGTGTCGGCTCTTCTGCAGTTCTTCACAGGATTGTCTTAGATGCTGCGGGTAAGTGGGTGGACTTTTTTTCATAGAGACATGACGATTACTATATAATAAAATGCTTCACAAATCTTTTTCCTGTGGATTGCTGCTGGGCTAAGTTTTTTTTCTCTGTAGATTCCCTTGTGTGATGGGAGACATGAGAGGAGATGCAGTACACACGATGATACATAGACTTGAGCCAGGGTTTGCCCACAAAACAAACGTTTTACAGATAATTTGTACTGCAAGGACACTTATTTGCATTCTTGTTTTCTATCAGGTCCATGGTATTGAAGGAGAAGATAGGCCAGACCTTTGCCCGTATCGAATTTAGGTTTTTTGGGTTGATTTTGGACATCCCGCATACAGACTTAAAACACTTAAGTCTTAAAGCATTTCCCAGATCGACAGGGTTCCTGTTGCTTTAGGGGTTTACTACTTTCTCACTAGAAAATCCAGAATTAATTGGTCAAATGTTGTCAAAGTCTGACTACATGTGTATATGCGGGCCAAGATTACCAGAAACTTGGCGCCTGGGATGTTGAGTTGTCGGTGGGGCATTTTAAACCCCCATCAAAGCAGTTACTTAAAGGTCCCATGGCATTAAAATCTCACTTTATGAGGTTTTCTAACATAAATATGAGTTCCCCTAGCCTGCCTATGGTCCCCCAGTGGCTAAAACTTGCGTTTGGTGTAAAACGAGCACTAGGTGTTCTGCTCGCCTTTGAAAAAACGGAGGCTCAAGCGCACTGACATGGAATGTGGTCCCATATGTTGTCATAAAGGATCTAAGCTCCTCCCCTTTCTCTGCCTTGCCCGCCCAGAGAATTTGGCCCACCAATGAGACACGACCGTGCAAGCGCCACGTGTGTGTGATTACACACTAGATGCAAGTGTTGGTTCTTTGACGTCTCTTGTATTTCCACAACGAGACTGGGGTTATCACAGCCATGGTTGAGAAGGAATGGGCTCTATGCACAACTCCACTACTTCCTGGACTTAGTGCTGCTCCTTTATTTCCTGTCTTACATTACTGGACAAACTGATTAATCCAGGTGTGTCTGAGTAGTCGCAATGGTCAGACACACCTGGATTAATCAGTTTATCCAATAATGTAAGACAGGAAATAAAGGAGCAGCACTAAGTCCAAGGAAGTAGTGGAGTTGTGCAAAGAGCCCATTGGGGGAAAGGAACTTTGGCTTTGACTTCCTGAAGTACGTGAACTGCGACACGCTGCGGGCAGCAGGCAGCACGTGGTTCATTCTACTTCAGATTGATGTGGAAGTGGAAGAACCAGAGACGTCAGAGAACCCGACGAAGTCGTTTGTGATTCATAATATCGTCTGGAGGCGGACACAGCTTTTGGCTGTGATAATATGTAGGCCTATTATATGATATAGCATATATGATATTTATTTATTTTTAACACTGTCCTGTAAGGTGACCTTGAGTGCTATGAAAGGCACCCTCAAATAAAAAATATTATTATTATAGATATCTTTGTATTATATGATATTATTTAGATATAGAGCTCCAGGACTGTAACGGTAACCTTGTTATTTGGATAACCGTTCTGATGTTGGTGTAATGGCGCATAACACGTCAGACTCTCTCAGACTGTCTCTGGTATCTCCACAACGAGACTCGTAGTGGGGGTTTATCTCAGCCATGGTTGAGAATGAATTGGGGGAAAGGAACTTTGGTTTTGACTCCCTGAAGTACATGACCCATGACATGGAGGAGAAAGGAATTGTTGGCCGCAAATGTCTCCTGCTTGAGCCCCGCTTCCTGCTGACAAGGGAACACCGCGCAAGGGTTAGAAGATGTTTATCTGTAGGCTGTAACTAGGGTGTTATTAATCCATGTGAGTCTTCTAAATATGGAGAAAACACTAGATTAAACATTAATATGCCATAATGCTGTGAAATATGGAAGTAAATCAGTCTCATTGGATTTCGAAAATAAAAAGCCATTGAATTTTAAGCACTGAATATTTATGCATTGAAATCACGGATTTTTTGTATATGTAATTCTATGTATAAATTTCAACTTAAATATTTTCAACGTCCCCAAATTCAACATGCCTTATCTGTGTGTGGGTGGGGTCTTCGTGTCCATCAAGGTCATCAGCCTGCTGTCTCTACTGGGGGTTGACCTCATCTCCTCATGAACAAGGTGTTCTTCAACTTCCTGCTCAGCTTCCTGGGTGCGCTCGCCGTGGGCACGCTCAGTGGCGATGCCTTCCTCCACCTCATCCCCCACGTACGTCCAGGTACACGACAAAGTACACCCCCCACATATGTCCTGACCTGGGCCCCTGCCGTTCTCATCTCACGACGGAACGTGTGGAAGAGAATACTTTCAATGACATTGGTTTAGAGGAGAGAGAGGGTGGGACTTTCAATGACATGGGTTTAGAGGAGATAGAGGGGGGGACTTTCAATGACATGGGTTAAGAGGAGAGAGAGGGGGGACTTTCAATTACATGGGTTTAGAGGAGAGAGAGAGGGGGAACTTTCAATGACATGGGTCTAGAGGAGAGAGAGGGCGGGAACTTTCAATGACATGGGTTTAGAGGAGAGAGAGGGCGGGACTTTCGGTGACATGGGTTCAGAGGAGATGGTGAAGGCGTTAAGATATTGTGCTCCAGTACAGGTAGAACCCGGTACTCTTCAAGTACTGTGGCTCCAGTACAGTTACAACCCGGTACTCAAGTACTGTGGACCTGGTACTGAACTGCTGTAATACTGTGTAATCCTGTACCCTAAACGGGTCCGGTAGGGTACATCTTGAAACTGATACAGTACTGTAAGTCCGGTACAGGTACATAGTGGTGCTGTACCGTGATTTCATGTTGTGACAGTTACATTTGTATGTACATTAAGATCTCCAAATGTTTTCTGTTACAGCATAATTAACTTTTAATGGTCATACATAGGTCAAGTTTTTTTAGTAGTCTTGCAAAACCTAACCATTCTGTTTGTGGGGCACAAGCCTCCTTTGTGTTGACTGTGAGGTGTCACAAAAGGAAGATTGGCAAGACATCGAGGGCAACCTAAAGGTGCTGATCAAGAAGATACCCAGCTTGATGATAGATGGTTAAGGTTCTCAAGGTATGAGTGGATGGATTGCAAAGGGACAGAAATTATAATCATCAGTTCTCTGATTGCCAAGATGTCCGACATGGCGATTGTCACCAGTCGCAGCACTCCGCAGGAAATCCACAGTGCAGATAACACACATGCTGTGTGCTTTGTCTTTACCTCCCTGAAAACCCCAGAGCCTTACCTTTCAGCTCTGTCAAACTACTTGGAAGAAAGCCAAACAGATAACGTGCCATGTGCTTATGATGTGGAAAAGGAACAATGGTTCTCCTCAAATGACATAATGGACAAGGTGCAAGAGAGAGTACAAGTCTTTAAAGATTTTGCAGAAGCAAACAAGGAGTACATCAGCATCAGGTTTCTAACAGCTGCGATAAGAGACGATGGGAAGAAAGGTGGAACTCTCCACCTCTTCAAGGATGGCTCCTTAGTCACCGACAACTTTGAACCACCTTTGAAGCCAGAAATGTCCACATGTGCCATAACCCATAACAGTGTAACACTGAATATTTCCTCACCTCAATTTGGGTTGACAACTTTCCCCCAGAGCTACACTTTTGAGTCCTGTGTCCGTGGAGACAATGTTTGTGTCCTCCAGAAAAACTACAAGTGGAACTTTATCCTACAGAGTTATCAGTCAGCTGGGAGAAACCAACTGCGCTTGGACATGGAGTGGAGATCAAGCAATACATCTTAGAATATGCTGAAACATCTCCAGAAGTGAAACCTGAAGAGTGTATATGGAGCAAACCAACATTCATAGCCAACAACTCACAACGAGTCACAGTCATGCCAGGGCTGCAGCCTTCAACGCGATATTCTGTCCGGGTCAGATGTGACTGTGGAGCTGCTGGCTTTGGCAAAGAGAAATCTGTAGTTGTGTGCACAGAAAAACTATCAGATAGACTGGCTACATCAATCAAAGCATTGAGCAAAGAAACAGAAACTAGTTTTCAAGTTACTCCTGGAGTAAAACTATATTTGGATAGATAGATGCAAGAGCTACATATTTGGCAAGGCCAGCGGGAAGCCAAATCGTCATGTTACTGGGGGCAACGGGTTCAGGGAAGTCAACTCTGATCAATGGAATGGTCAACATCCTGGGTATAGATTAGAAAGACTCTTTCCGTTTCAAACTAATCAATGAGGACCAGTTGAAGTCACAAGCTGAAAGCCAGACTTCCCACGTTACCACCTACAAAATCAACCACCAATATGGCTTCCAAGTTCCTTACTCCCTAACCCTTGTTGACACTTCGGGTTTCGGCGACACAAGGGGAATAGAGAGAGACAGGGTGATCACAGAGCAGATCAGGAGACTCTTCACCTCGGCAAAGGGAGTCTGTGAGATAGATGCAGTTTGTTTTGTGACCCGGGCCTCTCAAATAAGACTAACGCCTTCACTGAAGTATGTGTTCGATTCAGTGCTGTCCATCTTTGGCAAAGATGTGGCATGCTGAGAACATTTGCATGCTGGTCACATTTGCAGACGGTCAGCAGCCTCCTGTTCTCGCGGCGATCAATGCTGCCAAAATTCCATGTCCTATAACAGACAAAGGACTTCCAGTTCACCACAAATTCAACAACTCTGCACTGTTTGCTGATAATAAATATTTCAGTGACAGAGTTGATCAAGACTCTGATAAAAAGATGGAGGTTAACAACTTTGATGCAATGTTTGGGGCAATGGGGGCCAAGAGCATGGAAACATTCTTCACTGCCTTGGGAAAAATGACCATCCGAAGCCTGCAGTTAACCAAAGAGGTTCTCAAGGAGCGTAGGCAGTTGAAGGTGTCTGTGGAAGGACTTCAGTCCCAGGTTTCGGTGAGGATGGCAAAACTGGAAGAGATCTGATCAACCCAACAACAGATCGAAAAGCACAACACCGACATCACTTCCAATGGAAACTTTAAAATAGAATATGATGTCATGAGGCCTGTTCAAAAAAAGCTTACCAAAGAGGGAGAGTTCATCACTAACTGTCAGCAGTGTTCAATGACCTGTCATTACCCCTGTGCCATAGCAGACGATAGGAAAAAGCATAAGTGTTCTGCCATTAGGGATGGGAAATGCAGTGTTTGCCCTGGAAATTGTGACTGGAGCATACATTTCAACCAGAAATACAAATGGACCTACGTCAAGGAGAAGCAGCTGAAGACGGTACAACAGCTGAAAGACAAGTATGAAAAAGCCACTGAGGCGAAGATCACAGTCCAGAAACTGATTGAACACCAGGAAGAGGAAGTTGCCTATCTGCAGGATGAGATAATATACCTGATGGAAACGTCGTCTCGCTGTATAGCTCGGCTGAAGAAGATAGCTCTGCGGCCTAACCCGCTGAGCACGCCAGAGTACATCGACCTGCTCATTGAGGGAAAGAGGTCAGAGGCCAAAGAGGGTTACCTGGCACGGATAGAGTCTTTGAATACAATGAAAGAAAAAGCCAAAATCATAGTCAAGGTTTCCAAACAGGAGAAGCTCACTAAAACAGAGGAAGAATACGTTGAGGAAAGAAAGAAAAGGAAAGAAAAAAAGGGAATTGCGAGGGCAGACATTTTTCATAATGTCCACCCATGTTGGTCAAACTTGGGTCCTATCCCATTGGGCCCACATGCAATAACGGACATAATCTATATCCTAGTAAACCTGAGAACCAAATAAAATGCTCACTCACAATTCTATGGACTTTTACAAAGTCAATTTCACTATCTTATTATATAGTGTCGCGAGTGTGAACATTGTCATTGACTTTAGGATTTTTAACTAACTTCTTCTTTGGCAACCTTCATGTCTTTACACTGTGTTCTTTGGTAGGCTTTTTTATTAGTTGTATAGTCTGTAGTGGATTTGGATTTGAAATTGGTCTACTTTCTCTGATTGTAATGGCATCGATCTTTAACCTTTACACACAAAAACTGTCGAGTCAAAATGATGGCAGGTAGCGAGTTGGACAGAAGAGGTTGTTATCATCTGGAGGCTAGCTAGCTATCCAGGGTTCCTTTTGGCAAACACTGTTGAAGTGTCTTTGAGCAAAGCTCCTAACTTCCCCGTGTTTCAGATGTTGTCAGTCAATGAACAGGCATCCGTGTACAATAGTTCAATACGAATATGCATTCATATTACTATCGTAAATGTATTGGACATCTTACCTTCGTCACGTTGTTTCTGGCTAAAGAATTTATTGTAGTGAAAACGCAGTTTCTTCAACTATCGTTCTACAAATAAAACAATTATAAGGCACTATCTGAAATATTTGAATTGATAATTCAGATCATGTTTGAATATATGTCAACTGATTCTCATGTATGGGAATTTAAGCAAAGATGATTGTAGCATTCATGCTTGTTAGTGCTTGGCACTTGGTTCTATGAACATCCTTACTGTACCGACGGCGATATATTGTTGTTTATTTTTCTTCTGACAAATGTACTTATTGTAAGTCGCTTTGGATAAAAGCATCTGCTAAATGCCCTACGTTAATGTCTTACAATAACGTTCTTCGGTCATTTATAAGCTCAGGACATTTGTACGAGGTGAAGAACCAGGACTCTTCCTCTCTGAATATAAACATCCTTTATACATTACATTCATGTTACATTCAATAGCCATTGATAGACGGCCAACCGACAAAGTCACATTCACGTCGTATCTCTGCTACTCGCGCCGCCATTTTAACGCCTGTCATCAGCCTCGTGCTAAGGCACCGGAATGAACCAGTTCTTCCTGGGTCGGGAAGGAAAAGTAAAACAGTTTTTCGGAAGCTCAACAGAGAATTTCACACTGGTACAAACAACCGACCCTTTGATCTTAAAGGTCCCATGACATGCCACCAGGTGTGAGTGTGATTAGCTGTTACAAGCCGTTTTGAAAATCGGACTCTTATGACATCACAAGTGAGGGTGTCCACCTAGATAACAGCTAATCACACTCACATCTGGTGGCATGTCATGGGACCTTTAAGTTGTGTGGAACCGGTCTGACCCGGCCTAGCGGACCCGCCTCATGGCTCCGCCTAGTCTGTTTACAGTTCGAAGATGTCTTCAAAAAACAGCAAGAGGTTACAAATCCAAGGGGTGGAAAAAGAACCAGGACTGCCATAAAGAATTTTACTTTCAATAAGATATAAAACAATAACCGACAGCAGCACAGCCGTGGTTTGTGGTCCATTCCTTTGATCAGAGACCAGCTTCCAGAGATCTGAGCTGACTCCGGATCAGAGACCAGCGTCCAGACCCAGAGATCTGACCTGACTCTGGATCAGTGCTGTGGGAATCCACACCAGATCCAGTGGGACTCCCGCTCCGGACCGCCCCCCAGCCCCCCCCCCCCCCCTCCCTTGCCATCGTCCTCTCCGTTACATCACACCGACGTGACCCGCACCACCACCTCCCCGGAACCCCGGGCCCCCCCCCCGCCGGGCCCCGCCCCGCATGGGCAGAGGTAGGGCCAGCAGGGGCAGCTCCAGGGGCTGTTGGGGGCCAGCTCGGAGGTCTGCAGGGGCCTCTCCCCCAGGGGGCCCAGGGGCAGCCAGAGAGTCCGGGGGACGAGGGGGGCGGCGGGGCCCCCCGCGCTGCTCTCCTCCAGGTCCGCCGCCTTGTCGTAGCTGCGGACGTCCCAGTGCAGGTTGACCGCCCGCCAGCGCAGGAAGACACCGTGCACGGCCGCGCCCTCGTGCACGATGAGGCCTGGGGGGAGGGGGGAGAGAGGTGGGGTTAGACCGGCCGGGACCAGCAGCGCCGGTCTGGTGCACCCAGACTGGCTTACGGATGGTTCCGGTGTGTTATGACTACTCGTTAACGGGCCTATGTTTCACCACCAGGTGTGAGTGTGATTGGCCGTTACAAGCCGTTTGAAAACATGCCTTTTCCTGTGTTTTAGTGACATCACAAGTGGGCGTGTCCACCTAGATATATGCTGGATAGAACCGTCTACCAGCCTACCCAGTGGACTGTAGCAAAGGTTGCTTATCTATCCGTCATACATCTAGGTGGACACGCCCACTCGTGATGTCAATAAGGCACAGGGAAGGGAGGATTTTCAAACGGCTTGTCATTGTTATTCACACTCACCTCTTGGTAAAATATGGGCCGTTTGAAATACTGTGAAGCTAGGACGGTAGTAAAAGGTATCTTTTTAAGAACAACCAAGTCATAGTCATTCTCAGGAAGGGAAAGTATATAGGTCACTGCTTAAGAAGTCATGCTTGGAGAATCTGCAGGAATACGTCATCTTTAGATAATTGGTTATCTAAATCATAGTAATGAATTGAATTTATCTATCACTTTTCAAGCTACTCAAAAGCGCTCTAGGTCGAGAGTGTGGTAGGACACCTCCGGACTGCCAATGTGCATCACCCACCATCCTAGATGGATGAGGATGGAAGTGTGCTGTGAGCATTCTGGCTGCCTGCCTTCTAGCACAGTTCTACGGTGGAGAGTGGAGGAGTGGGACTGTCCCTTTTAGAGACTGGGGGGATGATTAAGGGGCCATGTTGGTACAGGGGATGCCTGGGTTAGCCCCCCTACTCCAGGGGGTCTTTAGTGACCACAAGGAGTCTGGAGCTCAGCTTAATGCCTCAGCCATGACACGGACTCTACTACAATTTACACAGTTAAAGGGGAACCACCAAGCCCAGCTACTTTCTAGCATGATACCGCTTCACATGTGTGCAACATCAACTCTGTCGGCCAAGAAGGGTTGGACATCCTCATTCCAGCATTTGCTTTCTTCAAATTGGAAAAATGGAGTCAATGGTCCAATAGCCCTGGATTCTCTAGATCAATGGTTCTCAAATGCCCTAACACTAGGGGTACTTTGGAGTATTGCAGGGGGTACTCTAAAAATGTCTTAAAATTAATCAATTTAAATGTTTTAACCCAACAGTTGCATAAAGTACAGGCCCATGTTTCTCACAAAATTTTTAGTATTTGCACCCTTTTAATGTTCATGTTTACACTGAAAACTAGAACAAGGGGGTAAACTAGTAAATAAAGTTTGAGAACCACTGCTCTAGATGACATGTGACACTCAAATGACTAGACTAGGGGGCGCTCACCGACACAGACCAGGTCCATGAAGCCGTACATGCCATAGCAGATCTGGAAGAGCACGTCGCGGCGCTGCCAGAGGGCCTGGGGGCTGAGTGCCGACCACAGCAACCAGGTGATGGAGGCCATGAGAAACAGCGAGCCCAGGAACACAGCCACCATCTGGACCTTCTCCACCAGCGTGATGCTGATGCTCTGCCACTGGGGGCAGGAGAGAGGACGTTAGCATTGATGGACTCTTCTTCTTTTGGTTTTTTATTGGGGGTTGGCACAGAGCTTTTTGCTTTATTGTCGCCACGTCTGAACTGGAGTATGAATCAGGCACGTCCTAATTTTCTTCTTTTTTTTAAAGATTTTGCCAGAATCCACCCAGCAACATTATTTGAGTCGGAGAAGCATGGCCTGATGCTCTGTGTATTGATTATACATTGGCAAGAAGTTTCAAATCAATACTTGATGTACAAAACAACAAACAAGGAAACAACAAATCAACAGGCACAATCTTAATCAATACTCATATATAATACAGTTGACCAATAAATGTAGGATTTATTGTTGTTTTTGTTGTAAATATTTTTTATATCTGATGCTCTTGAGTTGAGGTATTGATTTCTCGTCTCTCTCCCCTACTGTCCCTACTGGAGTGTATTACTTGGCCTGGTCTGAAGCCGCAAGCTCCGGGGAGTGGAGGTTGTAAAAACAATATCTTGTTAATGCGTCATTAACAGCGGGAGGCGAGGGAAGCCTGGTACTGTAAACCTCAGGGTTCCCTTGGCCCTAAAACTCCAATGCATCGCGGTTAGAAGTGTCAATAGCCGTTAGCATTGCATGTAGCAGTTCTGTTAGTGGTTAGCACTGTTATTAGCAATGAACTTAGTCATTATCAACGTTGTTAACAGTTAGCAGTGTGCATAGCAGTTAGCAGTGTTGTAAGTGGCTGGCGCTGTGGTTAGCAGGGTTGTAGGTGGTTAGCAGTATGTTTAGCGGTTAGCAGAGTTGCTAGCAGTGTGCTTCGGAATTGGCAGTGTTGTAAGTGGTTAGCAGTAGGCTTAGCGGTTAGCAGTGTTGTAAGCAGTTAGCGGTGTGCTTAGCGGTATGCAGTGTGCTTAGCAGTAAGCAGTGTTGTAAATGGTTAGCAGTGTGCCTAGCGGTTAGTAGGATGGTAAGTGGTTAGCAGTGTTGATAGCT
Source organism: Melanogrammus aeglefinus (assembly GCA_900291075.1). Lineage (NCBI taxonomy): Eukaryota > Metazoa > Chordata > Actinopteri > Gadiformes > Gadidae > Melanogrammus > Melanogrammus aeglefinus. The sequence goes on from OLKM01000871.1 coordinate 108,196, forward strand.
GTTAGCAGTGTGCTTAGCAGTCAGCAAGGTTGTTAGAGGTTAGCAGGGTTGTTAGCGGTTAGCAGTGTTGTTATCAGTTGGCCTGTGTGACCGGCGGCGGTGGCTAGCGGCAAGCGGTTACCTGCCAGGGCCTCTTCATGGTGATGGCCAGGATGTTGAAGTGGTAGCAGCAGAGCTCACAGCTCCAGCAGCCGCGCTCGCTGATCCACTTCAGCAGGCAGGTCTGGTGGGTGTAGCGCACCGAGCCGTCGCAGCGGCATGGGTTCAGCAGGTCGCCCTGTGGGTCAAAGGTCAAAGGTCACGGTTCAAACCTGGTCAGTGGAGTCTGATCACACAGTCGACCCATTGTTGGTATTCCTGGGGTTAATAAAGCTATGATTTGAATCTAAGTAGGGTTCTGAACCATTTGGTCAAGAGGTCGGAAAGGTAGCTTCTCATTTTCAAAAGAGCTCTCTTTCTGGGAGACACGAGAGCAGAGCACCAATCAAAGACGACCGTGAGCTTCCCCGTCTCCTAAATACGCTTAATTCTAATTAAAACGTGATGAAAGGGGCTAGGGCCAATCACCTTGATTCAAAGCCCAATGAGTAAATTAATGAACAGAGCTCAGCACAGTGACCCTGTGTAACGTCAGACTCCAAAGGTCAAAGAACCCTGCATTCTAAGGCCACTCCCACCGGCCCACTCATCGGTGGACAGCCTTCTTCATCAGGGTGCACCTCAGGGTACGATACCGAGACCACTTTAGATGAAAACGCCTCTGAAACGACCCGCTATGGATCCCATTTCCTCACTCATTACAGACGTTTATATTAGTGTTCAGTCCTGTTCCCAACAGGCCTTTCTGCTCTTTGTCATATGCCAGAAGCCTGGAGCAGCATGTGGCTCAGGAGGTAGCGGGGGTTGTCTGGTAACTGGAAGGTTGCTAGTTCGATCCTCGGTTCCTCCTAGCGGAGTGTCGAGGTGTCCCTGAGCAAGACGCCTCACCCTTACTGCTCCTGACGAGCTGGCTGTCCATGCATGGTTGACACCGCCGTCGGTGTGTGAATGCATGTATGAATGGTTGAATGTTAGGTGATGTTGTTAAGCTCTTAAAGTGGCCACTGGTTAGAGGACTGCTGTATAAATGCAGTCCGTTTACCATTGCCCACTGCGGAAGGCATCAGGGTCGGAGCTGCCCATGGCGTGTTGTGGTGTTGCAGTGTATTATTAGCCTCGTAAGGTCGGTCACTGGTAGCTCGTTCTTCACGGCCGTGTGCTTACCTGGCGGCTCACAGCGAGGCCCCAGTGACGCCGATCGATGAACAAGATGAACCATCCATCTCCCAGTCCGAAAATAAAACCAATGACTGGGGCGAGGGGGAGGTGAGCAGAGTCGAGGGTGGTGGTGTGGTGCGGTGAGAGCACTCCAGATGTGTCGGCATTCAATTTGAGCTTCAAAAGGGATGCGGGAATCTCGTGATGGAGTCTGAGTGAACCGGCGCTTTCAGCTTCCGTTATCGGAGGCGAGTGAAATGGGATACATGATCCAAAAGCAGGAGGGAGGTTGGGACAGGTTTAACCTCCATTGATAAAAATACATTGCATTACATTGTTGAAACTCTCCATCACGTTGACCCAGCCCCCCTTGGTCCTTGGGAGTCCCCCACAATGCATTGCGGCCGGTAGTGGGCCATGTCCCTGCATTGAAATCCAATATGGTTGCACAGGGCCGGAGGTGGAGGATTGGATTAGAGCTAATAGACTGAGGGCCACATAGGGAGGCAGGATATTCACTTAGACCGCGTACCTCGGCCTCACCGGTACACGGACACAAACTGCTGCTGCTGCCTGGGGCTCAGATTACAGACTGACTCCTACTAGACCAGGACTACTGTAGAGACTGACAGACCAGGACTACTGTAGAGACTGACAGACCAGGACTACTGGAAAGACTAACAGACCAGGACTACTGGAGAGACTGACAGACCAGGACTACTGGACAGACTGACAGAAGGATAGAAAGGCAGGCGGACAGATCGACTGATGGAGAGATTAACTGACGAGGAGGCTGCCAGTCTGACAGACTGACTGATTAACAGAGACAGGTTGACTGACTGATTAACAGAGACAGGTTGACTGACTAATTAACAGAGACAGGTTAACTGATTGGCAGGCTGATTAACAGAGGGACAGGTTGACTGATTTACTGACTGATTCACAGAGAGACAGGTTGACTAACTGGCAGGCTGACTAACAGAGACACAGGTCGACTGACTTACTGACTGATCAACAGGGAGACAGGTTGACTGACTGGCAGGCTGATTAACAGAGAGACAGGTTGACCGACTGACTGACTGACTCAACAGTTGAGCCGGTGTAAACATCCTTCTAGTCTGATAGATGAGCTAACCTATGACGTCTGCCTCGTCCATTAGAGACAAACCTTTAAAAGCCTTCTCTGTAAAGTGCCCAATCAGGGATTCAGTTCAACCAGCCCTCTCAACCAAGTCATTGACTGCATCGTGGTGAATCACCCTATGAGGCAATCGTTGGCGTGTTTGTATTCCTGAATAACTGTTGCTCAAGTCGGACCAAACTGATAACACATACTGTTGCATGTTCAACAAGAACCTATATCTGCATCAATACCGCGCTAATCCAATCTGATCTGAATTACATTTAGCAGACGTTTTTATCCAAAGATGTCCCACAATCGTTCATACACACATTCACATATCGGCGGCGAAGTACACCACGAAGGGCGACAGCCAGCTCGTCAGGAGCCGTCAGGGTGAGGGGTCTCGCTCAGAGACACCTCGGCAGTCAGCTAGGAGGAGCCAGGGATCAAACTAGCAACCTTCCAGTTTCCAGGCAACCCCCATTTAGTCCTAAATCCCACCAGATCTTCTGTACTGCTGGTTTCAAGGGGTCATTCTTTGCTGGTTAACCGTTGATAATTAATGTTGTTAAAGTGCTAATTGACAGTTGTTAATTGATTGGTTGAAAGTGGTTTCAACTGGTTTCTGTTCTGTGCTGCAGGTGCTCGCTATCAAAGTAATCACACACACACACACACACACACACACACACACACACACACACACACACACACACACACACACACACACACACACACACACACACACACACACACACAACACACCACACACACACACACACACACACACCTGTAGACTCCATATCACTGCATTCAAGCATAGTTCCAACTGGTTACTGCAATCGAGCTAATGCTATGAACTAGCTTGTGGCGGTAGCTGTCCGTGGTGCTGTACTTCATGACGCTAACGGTCTGAATCCGGCCAATCAGACGCTCCGCGATCACACTCTAACTAGGCAGTCCCTAAATCATGTACTAATGGTAGTCCACCTGCTGGGTGTAGACCAGTCTGAGTGTGTAGACCACCTGATGGGTGTAGACCAGTCTGAGTGTGTAGACCACCTGCTGGGTCTAGACCACCTTCTGAGTCAGTTGTAGACCAGTCTGAGTGTGTGGCCCACCTGTTCGGCGCCCTGGAAGCAGATCCGGCAGCTTGGCGTAGGGATACAGGACTCGCTGCTGCTGCTGGAGTGCAGGGCGGCAGGGGACTTGTCCCCGCAAAGACGACCCCCCATCGCGCCCTCCTCCTCGTCCTCCTCCTCTTCCCGATCCTCGTCCTCCCCGTCGCTCTCCGGTTCCCCCAACGGTTCATTCCCACCAGACCCGTCGCACGGTTCGTCCACGTCGCGTTGTCGTCCTCGCGGGTATTCCCCCGTGGCGCCGGTTGTCGTCGTGCAGCCCTCCCGCGGCTCCTCTCCCCCTGTGGCAGGGCCCGTCTCTCCCGCCTCTCCCTCCTCGGCGCTCATCGTGAAATTCAGAGCCGGCACGCAATCGCATAGATGCTCACGCGACGCTGTTCCCCCACCGAAGCGACGGAGCCGCGAGCCTCACCGCCCCCCGGTAGACGTGTCCCCCCCTACCCCCCGCTACGCCCCGTGACGTGGTGACGGTATATGGCACTCTGACAAAGTTGAGAACGAACGGCCAGCTCTGCGCACGTGACACCGGTCGTCGCTCCTGGTCGGTAACAGCTGCACGCGCACCCCCGGTCCCGGAGATCATGTCCGGTCGGCCGCCGTGCATCGCCCTGGATACTGTGGATCTCCGAGCGCCTCGGGAGCCGTCGCGGATCACCACATAGTCGCGCCCCTTTACTCACCTATGTCTCGTTTCCAAGGTAACCGGCGGTAGGATAAAGGTGATAACTGTCCAGATACACGCGCCCCATCCGCACAGATGAACGAACGTCTTCCCTCCCGCGAGACGGAACCGAACTGGTAGCGCGTGAAAGAAGATAAGCTGTGTCACGTGCACGGCGGTGTACACCCTGGAGGGCGCAAGGGAGGGAAGAGTGCGTACGTGCGTCCATGCGGGCTTGCGCGTGAGAAGATGTATGTGGTGTGATGTAGCGACCCCCCCCCCCCCCCATCCAACAGCATCCTGCCACTCGTGCTACTGCCTTATAGATGATGTCATCGTGCAGGTCGACGGGTTTACCTCCGGGGGTCCCCGCCCCCCTCCTCACAGGTGGTTAAACAGATCGCCATTCTGTTGCGTTGTAATGATACGTTGACACCTCTCCCAACCGTTAACCGTTATTAAATGACGTTTGTATTGGCCCAGGTAACTGTTATTAAATGACAGCTACCAGTGTCCACCAGTAGACGACTGTGGTTGTACTGGTGGATGCTCCCCGCATCCACCAGTAAGTGTCTTGTATATCCCAGTAGTAGATGTGCAGTGTGTAGGCCAGAAATAGTCTTACGCAGCTAAAGAAACGACCCTCCCTCAGCCAATTAGGGCCCAGAGCCTCCGGTCAATAGAAAGCCACCAGGGCTCAACGGAGATCAGGAGGGAGTAAGAGGAGAGAAGAGGAGGAGAGAAGAAGAGGGGGAGGGAGAAAGAGGAGTGAGAAATAGGATGAAGGCCTGGCGGTTCTTCATGAAGAGTTTGTGGCAGTGTTGATGAAGGTTCATCAGGAGAAGGAAGATTATTAAGATTGTTGATGTCCCTTAGGGAGACCAACTGTTGCTAGGGTCTTCTCACCATAGTGTTACACTGGTTATCCTGGGAGCTGGCCAGTACAGCCACAGTCTTCTAATGGTGGGCCCTGGGAGCTAAACACAGCCTTCTTCTGGTTATACTGGGAGCTGGCCAGTATAGCCACAGTGTTCTACTGGGAGCTGCCCAGCACAACCGCAGGCTTCTAATGGTGGAGACAGGATGTAGCGGACAGGAAGTGGCGTGGTTACGGAGGTCAGCGGTACCTGCGTTGTCATGACGACGTCATCAGGTGATGACATCGATCAGAGGAGGACGACTGATCACACACACACACACAGTCCTGGGGGCCCTTAAACAGTACAACATTACTCATCAGGACATTAGTGCGGCTGTCTTCAGCGGCGGTCTTGTGCCCACAAGAACCCCCCCCCCCCCTCCCCCCTCCAAGATCCGCTCTGCTAATGTTCCTGAGCTCTCTCGCTCTCTCTCTCTCTCTCTCACATCCTGGGCTATTAGTCTGGGCGCTGCCTGTCTGTCTACAGGGCTCCCTGCTGGTTCGGGGCCCCCTCCCCCCCTCGCCCAACCAAACCAAACCGACAGGAAGTGGTCGTTGGCCTGCCAAGCTCTGAGTGGGCGGAACCGCAGAAGAGGTGGGGGCAGGATTGGCTCGTTAAGGGGTCGTCGTGAGGATGACATCATTAGAAGGAGGAGGTGAGGAAGAGGGAGGGAGGAGGTGAGAGGAAGTGAGGTGTTCAGCAAGGGGGAGAGAGAGTGAGGATGTTCGACATGAAGTAAGAGTAGTGTTGTTCGTGGTTCTGAAGGGCAGCTGTGGGATGCTGCTGGATCCTCTCCCAGGAGGTGTTCAGTCCCCATGAGGTTGGGACCCCATGCTGCGTTTGGGTCTTGACCCACTGATGCCTTGCTCAATGGCCACCTGTTTGTACGCTGGAGCACCTCATTACAAAAAACAAAAAAAAATCTAGAATCAAGAGAACTTTATTTTCCTAATAGAGGAATCACAAATAATATAGCAACTACATTAGTTTATTATTCATTCTCCCCCCCCAAAAAATATGAAGATTTAGGTGAAACATTTACACAAAATACAACTTCCTGATCTCCAATGCATTGTTCTTCTCCACAAACACAAGGAATCAACACCCTAGGAACCGTGTGTTGTGTTGGTATCTCGTCCACTGTGGTTTTGAGACCTTGGGTATTGTGAAGGTATCTAGTCCACCCTGGTTATGGGGACGTGTGTTGTGTCGGCTGTGTATCTAGTCCAATGCGTTAAGTGGGACCGTGTGTGTGATCGTGTCGACTGTTGTTACGAGGCCCTTGTTAACTGGTGTGGCAGTGACCTGGTCTGTCTTGGTTATGGCGACCGTGTGGTCTGGACCATACGGGTCAGTACAGGGTCCGTACAAAGAGAAACCACAGGCCACGCGTCGTTGTGCTTTGGTCCCAGTCCCGGGTCAGGGCTCAGAACAGGACCTGCATCCTGAAGTGGTGCTGCTTGCTTTTGTTGTGGTTCATGCCCATCTTCAGCATCCACCTGGACTTCATCTTCTGCACATACGGCATGTCGCGGGCGTGCGTGTGGAAGCCGCTCTTCCCTGAGGACACAACACAACAGACTTTGGTCTACAACACAGGGAATGGAACCACCAACCCTTACCAAGGCTTAGTGCCTTGCTCTACCCTCTGAGCTCCACAGGGATCAGAACCCCTACCCATGGGTTAGAACCCACAACCCTGCATTGAGTGCTACAGGTCGTTCCCTGGTGGTCCGGTGGTCGGGGTCTTACCTCGGTCTCCCTGCCAGCCCAGGGCCTGGTACTGCCTCATGACGCGGCCCACGGCGTTGCGGTTGTGGGCCAAGACCACCGCCCTCTGGGTCCCGAAGCGCTGCTTGTAGTACCGCAGCAGGGAGCGGTGTCCGATGCGGGCCCCTGGGAACAACGGGAGGGGTCAGCACGAGGCGGTCTGAGGACCCCCAGAGTCTGAGGGCCGAGGGTCTCAGGGTAGACCGGGGAGTACTGGATACCGGGGCTTAGTAGTCACGGCCATGATATGGTAGAGTGTGGTGCGGGACCCCCAGAACCCGAAGGTACTGGGTTCGATCCCCAGGTTATCAGATATTTAAGGATAGGGGTCTTTAGGTGGATGTGTTCTTATGCAGCAGTGCATTCAGCCTGGCACCTGGGTACCCACCCAGACCAGTCCAAGTACTGTAGGTTCTTGATCACTGGTTTTAGTGGGTGTTGGGGTCGGGGTGGGGACAGTGTGGTGATGGTTAGGGAACGGTTGTGGGTTTGATCCCCAATGACCACCCTCATCTACATGAGGGTGGAGTCTCGTTAGCTTTGCTTAATTCTGAGTGTCTCTCGCTCCTTATGTAACATAACGCCAACATGTTGATCATCACTGATGCATCACAGTAATACTGCGTCAGTATTACAGTACCATATAGTATACATTGTGTAATACTGTGGTACTATGTGGTGTAACCTTGAGTTCCCATCATCAGCCAGTCTGTCTCCAGACAGAGATTTAATAGAATGGACTGAAAGGAGAGCAAAGGAGGCTGTTCTGTTCTCATGATGGGTGGAGGGAACTGACAGAGTGCACAGGAGGTGGGAGAGGAGGAGCATGTCGAGGGGGAGAAGAGGTGTGGGAGGAAGGTGGAAGAGTGGGGGAGGGCTGAGTCATGTCAGCAGCTGACTAGGGCCCCGGGGGAGGAGGGAGAGAAGGAGGGGGGAGGAGGGAGAGAGGGGGGCTTACTCAGCATTATGACCTGAGAGACTGAAGTGACTAAACACCCAAGTGTCTGAGATGGTGAATGAGCGTATTAGAGTGTGTGTGTGTGTGTGTGTGTGTGTGTGTGTGTGTGTGTGTGTGTGTGTGTGTGTGTGTGTGTGTGTGTGTGTGTGTGTGTGTGTGTGTGTGTGTGTGTGTGTGTGTGTGTGTGTGTGTGTGTGTGTGTGTGTGTGTGTGTGCATTGGTTTAAATGTCATTGTGAAAGAATCTGAATACGGTTAATGGACTCGTGAAAGCGATATTCAGAAGACTGAGGTGAACGTCGCCAACGAGAGATTTAACATGAAGCAGCCATCGGGGCCTTGTTTTGTGGGCGGGGCCTTGTGTTGTGGGCGGGGCCTTGTGTTGTGGGTGGGGCCTGGTGTTGGGTGGGGCCTGGGGTTGTGGGCGGGGCCCTGTGCTGTGGGCGGGGCCAGGAGAGGGCATAGCTACCTGAGGGGAGGGTCAGCTCCAGTGTGCAATCGTCGTACTCCATGTTCTTGTCGTCGAGCAGAGAGTCCAGGTCTCCGTCCTTCATCTCCGCGTCCTCGCCCTCCTGGTCCGGGTAGCTGCTCCTAATGGCCGAGAGACAACGGGGGAGGAGCTTGAGTTCCAAGGCCGAGGGATGTAATCTAGTGATACCAGTGTTCTACTGCCAGCCGAGGTTCTGGGTTCAATACCCAATGTCGCAACAATCTAACCCCTGATGGCATCCCAGAGCAAGATGACCTATGACCCCTACCTGCTCCTTAAGGACCCGTCTCCGTACTGTCCAACCCCTACCTGCTCCTTAATGACCTGTCTCTGTACTGTCTAACCCCTACCTGCTCCTTAATGACCTGTCTCTGTACTGTCTAACCCCTACCTGCTCCTTAATGACCTGTCTCTGTACTGTCTAACCCCTACCTGCTCCTTAATGACCTGTCTCTGTACTGTCTAACCCCTACCTGCTCCTTAATGACCTGTCTCTGTACTGTCTAACCCCTACCTGCTCCTTAATGACCTGTCTCTGTACTGTCTAACCCCTACCTGCTCCTTAAGGACCCGTCTCTGTACTGTCTAACCCCTACCTGCTCCTTAATGGTCTGTCTCTGTACCGTCTGAATATACTGTCTTGGACTGGTTTACAGCTACTGGTGTTAAAGATGGGTTTTAGATAAAACTGGTTCACGGGTTTGAAAGGTGTCGAGATCTGTTGCCCTCAGATGTGAAACAGACCACATCGCCTGCCGTCAGCGACAATATGTTCGCAATAATGCTTCACAGCGCACGATAAAGACGTCCAAATAGAGAGTGATGTTCAGGGCAGAGGAAGTCTGCACCCTCACAGCACCACTCCCCCCAGGCCTTCAGAACCGGCCCAGACCGGATCTGCCTGGACTGCGTTAAGACATGTTCCGATACCATTTCTTCGTTCCCAATTCCGATTGCTGAACTTATATTGAGTATCGGCCAATGCAGTGTCTAGCATTGCAACTAGTTCTTATTGGAGGGTTCTCTTACGATGACAGCAATATAGTCGCTTCACCTACTGTCGAAAAACGACATCATTTAAAATTGTTCTGACTTGGTAGCTTGAACACACGTAGAGATGTTGGAGATGACGCATTTCCCGTTCTGACTCTCCACCTCCGACCGTTAAGGAACGCAGAATAACAGCGTTTTATGTTCTCTGCGTAGTAAAGAGTCATGTGATGGTACTCGCCGCGATACCCGATACCGATACTGGTATTGAAGGAATTTCTGAACCTGGTATTGTTATCGGAACAACCACTTTCCCCCCCCTTCGTTACCTGAAGTCGTAGAAGTCTGCGAACTCCAGCGCGGCGTCCCCCTCGGTGAAGAGCTTGCAGTGGCTCTTGTCGGTCATGTGACCCTGGACTGCCTCCGTGGAGTAGAAGGACCGCCCCTTCTCGTTACACCACAGGCACACGTTCCCCGCGCCCACCTTCTCCCCTGCAGGAGGCACAGACAGTCACGTAAGTAAACACACACAAACCGCCAGCTACTGGACCAGACCCCCCCCCCCCCCCCCCAGAGCCAGAGCCCCAGACCCACCCAGGTACTGCACCAGGCCCTTCAGGTCCACCAGGAACTCGAGGTCGGGGATGAAGAAGCTGTGCTCGCGGGTCATGTGAGCCACGTTGCGCAGCAGCGAGCGCGAGTGGTGCAGGCAGAACAGGCACTCTGTGACCGGGAGGGACCCGGGCAGGACCACCACGGGGGGCTGGGGGTCTGAGGTTGGCGCCGCCGCGTCTCCTTCCTCCTTCATCTCCTCGGGCTCCTCTTCGTCATCATCGTCCATGTCATCATCGTCTTCCTCGCCGTCGACGTCCTCCCAGTCGTCTGGAACCACAAGCAGGTAATTATTAGTGTGTGTGTGTGTGTGTGTGTGTGTGTGTGTGTGTGTGTGTGTGTGTGTGTGTGTGTGTGTGTGTGTGTGTGTGTGTGTGTGTGTGTGTGTGTGTGTGTGTGTGTGTGTGTGTCCCCCTCACCCTCCGGGACGGTGGGCTCCTCCTCGCCCCCCCTCCTCGCCTGCTCCTCCAGCCACACCAGCCTCGGGGGTTTCTCGGCCCGTGGCTTCTTCGCTGCTGCTCCTCCTCCTCCTCCTCCTGCTGCTGCTGCTCCTCCCGGGGCCTCCATCTCTTCCTCGGGCGGGGCCGGTCCTCTGCTGCTCTCTGAGGGCCCGCCTCAAGGCCTCGTTCTGGCCGTCGCGGTCCTCCACCACCTCCTTCTCCTTCTCCGCCTCCTCCCCCAGCCCCTTCTCCTCTCCCTCCAGCCCCTTCTCACGGTTCCTCTGGTTCAGCTGCTCCACCCTCCGCTGTGCCGCCTGCACCGCCTGCTTCTCCGCCTGCAGGTGCTTGTGTGACTGCAGGTGGTTCTGGAAGGCGTTGGCGCTGGAGAACCTCTTGTTGCAGGTGCTGCAGCTCTGCGTGGCGGCGGCGGTGGTCAGCTGCTCCTCGGCCGCCGCCCGCTGCGCCAGCACGCGCTCCTGGAAGTTGTCGGCCGTGACGGGCGGCATCTCAGCCACCTTGCGCTTCAGGTTGTAGCGGTGCCAGTCCGTCTTGTAGTGCGCCCGCTGCACCTCGCCGTCGGCGAAGACGACCCGGCAGCTGATGCAGGTGAAGGACGACATGGCCGCCTGTGGGGCGAGAGAGGGCGCTTAACCGGAGACCAGGCTTAACGAGAGACCGTGCTTAACGAGTGGCCGCGCTTAATAAGACCACTTAACGAGGGACCGACCCTAGCGAGGGACTACACTAAGCGTAGGAAGTGCTGAAGACAATTGGTCGGCTAAAAGGGAGGAGTTATAATGTATCAACAGGTATGATGTTGATAACTCCTTTTAAAAGCACTCGTGGGATAGTCCACCTTAGATGTACAGTGAGGTCGTAGGTCAACCTACCAGCCTAGCCAGTGGACTGTACCAACTGATGGGCCGGTAGGCAGATCGATCTATCATACAACTGGTTGGATGTTTGATGTACAGACACGCCTACGTGTCATGTCACAAAAGGGTCGATTTAAGTAGGATAGGACCTGGGGCACCAGTGTCAAACTTTAGTTTTTATAGTTACAAACCAGATTAATAAAGTAGCATGACAGCCACAGTAAGGACATCGATTTGGTTCAGGGCCGTGTTTTCAGCGTAGCGCCATCGGAATGTGAGGAACCTCGCTGGTACCAAGAATGGGATCAACAGTGACGCATCTCCATTAAAAACAATCATGACAACAAGCTGCATGGCTGGTTGAATAATGTTTTTGTTAAAAGATTGCTTCGAAATACATACTAATACACACTGACTAAATCAAGATATAAACAAAATTAATGTAAAGACCAACTCCAGAGATAGCTGTGTGTTTGTATCACCAACTATCAGCGCCTCCACGACACAGCGCGTTCCTCTGTTCTGACTCCATCCCCTAACAGTACCTAACCCCTCATGTCAGCCCGTATGAACAAACGGCACCGATGTGGTATGACCATGTTTAACCAGACAGAAACCAGTGGGGTCCCAGCGTGTTGTGAAACAAGTGGGATACCAGCGTATTGAGCCCAATGCTGGTCAAACCCGGACGTCATCCTGTGATGACGGACCACGGCGTGTTGTTTTACTTTATTCACTTACTTTATATCCGAGTGAGCTCCTCCGCGCCTCGTCTTTACGGTTAAATGTTGTGTTTTCTGTCGCACACGGGGACACCCACGAGTCTGACTTCCTGGTAACCTTCGAACTGTTGTGACGCGTCGGCTACGTCACCGCCGCGGACGGACCGCCAACGCCCCCTATCGGTCAGACGCCCCCCCTTGCGATCAGACCGCTAACTACAGGTGCAGAAATATTAAAGATCCCATATCATGCTTTTTTATGGTTGATAGTTGCAATTTTGGATACTACTACAATAGGGTTACATGCCTGTACGTTGGAAATAGCCCTTATTATTCTTGTATATTTTCGCTTCAATTTATCACCTGTATGATAAATATAACAATTATATAGAGATATTAATGACAAACTTTCAACTCACTGCCAAGCGCTACCAGCTGGCTACCATGCTAAGTCTAATGGCAGGCCTTTACTTGTACATTTTCTTAGAGATTTGCATATATTCAAAGAAATGTTTGTTAAATGTGCACCCCAAACTGAAAGTAGAACACGTGTAATTAGATTGTTTTATTGACAGTTTAGAGATCAGTTACATACATATATATAACTATGATTAGCATTTAGAATGTAGGTTTGGAACTCACAAGATATCGGACATGTGGATTAGATATTCTGTTCACTGTAAATCCGTACGATCAGAGGCAGATAGGATTCGTTAAAATAAACTCAAAACCTTTGTCCTGGGTAAAACAAGTTAAATTATCAAGAGGGATTTAACAGGTCAATGATGCATTCCTGTGTGAGCTAACCAGCCGTTTGCTTTTAAGTCATTATCGTATCATCAGCATAGAGTGACCATGCAAAAAAAAAGTGAGATGATCTTTAACGTTAAGTAAGGGATTCATTAAAAGGGTTTTACAATACAGCGTGTCTTTTTGGTAAAAGTAACACCTTGTATTGTCCAAGGCACGGATCTACATATGTTACGACGGCAGAAGAAGACACTGTTGTAGGGTTTATAGTTTGAATAACCAAGGCGACGGAGGCGACCGGTTCAATGTTTTCTTCTTGTCCTCAACAAGGAGGCTGTGGCCAAAAAACCTCCCAATGACACCACAAACTATGGTCTGGTCGACTATGATGTGTTGATCTTGGACTTTTGATCATGGTGATGGACAGGTCACTGATAACGTATGATAATAAACCAGGTAATACATGGTCCTTCCCATGTAGCTCTCTCGCAACAACACCAAACCAAAATGTAAGTGTAATGTAAGTTTATGGCTGAATGAGAATCACATGCATAATATGAGGAGACCTCGCTGCATGTTATATGGAAAACGCCAAGGCTCTCAACTAAAAAAAAAGCATACAAAAATATAAAATAACCGTTGTCTAACATCTTTCATTATTTCTCGTTCCTCACACCAGCCTACGTCGGTTATGAGTTTGTTTCATGAGGCTGGTTACGTGAGATCCACACGTGATGGTCAAACTGTATTTCAGGTGAAATATGGCTGTGGAATTCTAAGGGATGTAATCGATTAGCATGTTGGACGCATAAGGTGTCAACTCACACCTCGGATCAGCAGCGATGTTATTGGACAGAACCCTAGCTCTTCAACACAAAGCCAATGAATGATGACACATCACGGTGGATGTACATCTGTACCGCTAGAATTACAAACAACCCGTAGTACCGCCTTTAAGATGACTGTAACACTGAAAAACGTTTTATTTGTAGTCCAAACTTCCATCAAGCTACAATCAGTGGCAGTCAATTACAACAACTTAAAGAGGCATTGAAAATGTTAACAGCAACATCGATTCACCACCAAAACTCTCATCACCTAAAACAGCCGATTAATAAATCTATGACCAGTCGATCAATCAAAGTGACCCTAACATCGTACCACCCTCATCTTAGAGACCGCGGCTGACACAAACTTAAACCAAGTCTCCGGCGGAAAAAGGTGAAACGTGGATGTCTCCTTCCCATGATCGCCTGCGGTTATCTCTGAAGAACCCCCATCCCACACCCCTTAAGTCCTTGGCACCCTCCTCTCCCACCTCTTCCACCCCCATCAGTGGCGGCCCAGCAGCTTGGAGAAGAACCCCGGGGAGGAGGCCTCATTGCCGGGTGTGGCCCCCTGACTCGGCCCCTCCTCCTGGGTCAGCTGGCTCCTGACGGCCAGGCCCAGCTCCTTATCCAGCTGCTCCAGCTCCGACTGGTCCAGTAGCTCAAAGTCCTCCACCTCGCTGTCGGACTCCGACTCCCCCGCCAGCGCGATAGGCAGCAGGGCCGTGTTGCATTCTGGGAGTCTAGACCTAGACATGGCCAGGACTTCGGCGGGGATCGCCATGCCGACAGCGGCTTCTATCCTCTCCTGGATGGCGGCCGTTACTGCGGCGGCGATGGCGTCGCTCGCCATCTGGTTGACGAGGTCCATGGCCTGGTCGGTGGGGTCCTGGCGGGGCGGGGCCGCCGAGGTGTGCTTGGACCTGATTGGCCGCCGTGCCCGCGTGGGCGGGGTAGGCAGGCCGATGCTGAGGTCGTCGTCATCGTCTCCGTTGGTTCCCGCGCCGTTGTCCAGCGAGGGGAACTCTGGGAGGCCCCCGATGAAGGCTTCCTCCTTATCGAGGTCTGTTATTGGAGGAGGAGGAACACGAGTGTTGGTGAAGGTCAGAAACAGGATACAGGCGGGTGTGTGTCTACCAGAGGGTCGGGGAACACACCTTCTGAGTTGTCTGTCTGCGGGGTATGGCCCTCTGACAGGTTGAAGGTCCCGTTGTCGGTCCAGGTGACGTCTGAGACCTCTGTGTCTGAGACGGACATCTCCTTACAGGCCGTTGAGTCCAGCTGGAGAGGAGAACGCAGACAGATGTTAGCTCCACCCTCAACGCTCACCCCCAACACCACAACCCGGAAGGTGCTTTGAGGTTCATTATGATGGAGCTTTACAATAGATGAAGTTTGTTCCTGTGGAAACCGATGGTCACCAGGGTCACCATCGTGTGCGATGGTGACAACTGAACAGAGAAAACCACACCGCTGTGCTCACTGTACACAACAAGGTGGAATGGGGTTCTGTCGGTGAGCAGACGGTGAAATGTTATTGGTGGGGGAGGGGGTCAGCTGACCTTGGGGAACAGGGAGGAGAGGTCCGCCTCAATGCTCTCCTTCTCCGACGTGGCCTGGAGCAGCCTCCGCTCTGGAAGGAGACATTTGGTTTTAGCAGGATTTACCGGCTCAGCGGACAGACAACGAGACAATGACATGAACTTGGTGGAGCTGTCAGATTCAGTTCATCTGTCCATATGTACGTATGGACAGATGGTACGCTGGTACTATACTGAAGGTTGCAGATACTAGTAATTCGACATTCAGGTTCAGAACGTGAAAGTCTTCTTTGTGAAAGGCCCAGTATCTCATTCATTTATTCACTAGATTGAATTTACCAAATAGATCTATAATGGTTAGGGTGATTGACTCCCAGATCAAAGGATCCAGGTTTGATCCCCAATGTCTATCCGCAGGCATCCTAGAGCAGGTTCCCCTGACTCCTCCCTGCTTCTCCATTACCTGTATCTTTATCCACTGTGGGTCTTTCTGGATTAAAGTGTACAAACGACTCAATAGTAGTAAATAGTGAAGGTCTGTAAGCTGTCGTGAGGCTGAGGTCCTCATCACGCTACCATGGTTGTCTTTGATCCTCTGGAGGAACTGGCCTACGCCGAAGTCCAGCTTCTGCAGAACTGGCTTCAGCCACAAGGCAAACTCCTGGGAGGAGATCAGAGGCCACAGAAAGACTCCAAGTACTGCAGGGGACAGTGACAGGAAGTGGTAAGGATGAAGGTGTTGACCAGAAAATCATTGGCTTTGAAGTTTAAGGCAAACCCAGAAGGTAGGGAGTATATCGGTATTGGTAAACAAATGTCCCTAAAAATGTTGTACTAACAATATACAAGGAAAAATTGTACTTTTAATACAAAAGAAAGTCATACTTAGGACGTAGGAGACGACGATGCCTGGAATGTAGCGCCCTAGGACGGCGAAGAATGTGCACAGGCTGCAGACCAGCAAGCAAAACTAGGAGAAAAATGGAGAACCTCACGTTAATATCCAACATGCCCTCCCAACAGGGCTTCATTCTGAGTTCTGTTTCACCAGAGTGTCCACAAACACGGCCGAGCCTTGATCTGATTTAGTCCAAACCCTAATCCAGACCAGCCTTCAGAAGAACCTTGACTATGGACATGTGTTTGCACCTTTTTGTGTGGTCCAAAACCATCTCGCATATCCGTCTCCCTAGTCTTGCCATTGTAAGAACAATTCTTGTCAGGACCCAATCAGAATCCAGTACAACGTTCCTGTTTGAGTACCTGGCCAAGGCTTGACTGTGGACACTATTTGGACCTTCTGGTGTAGTTGTTGGTCAGACCTGACACTGGAGATGTGGTTCTGACCTTGTACTGTAGACCATGGAGATGTGTTTGGACCCTGAGGTTCTGACCTTGTGGTGTAGATCATGGAGATGTGTTTGGACCCTGAGGTTCTGACCTTGTGGTGTAGATCATGGAGATGTGTATGGACCCTGAGGTTCTGACCTTGTGGTGTAGATCATGGAGATGTGTTTGGACCCTGAGGTTCTGACCTTGTGGTGTAGATCATGGAGATGTGTTTGTACGCTGAGGTTCTGACCTTGCCGGGGTTCTGCTGCTTGAAGGAGGAGGTCTCCTGGAGGAAGAGCTTGAAGGCTTGGCTGACGGGAGGTTCTGTCTCCGACCCCCCAGACTCCCCTGGGTCCATCAGCTTCCAGCTGGCAGAGCAACACACAGCAGTATGAGATGTCAGCACACAAACATCTACACACACACAAAACGACACACTCATCTACACACACACACACACAGCGGTATGACACGTCAGCACAAACACATCTAACCAGACACATCTACCCACACAGCGGTATGAGACGTCAGAGCCCACAAACATCTAGACACAGAGTGGTATGAGACGTCAGAGCACACATACATCATAAACACACTAGTAGAACCATCAGCCCAAACACATCATAAACATACCAAGAAATAAACAAATCAGCCCAAAGTCAAGATGGATAGTTTAAGATCAGATCCATTTTGTTATCGCTTCTAATAATCCGACATAACATTCTTTGTTTCCTGCGACCCTTATATGTTTCCATCCCTAATAGAGGCTGTGGCCATCAGCTCCCAACCATCCCAACTCCTAGACCAGGAGATCTATGATGTCATCAGGGTGTTCTGGTGACACAACAACAGTCCGAGGCACCCGGGGAAACTTCTAGGAAGAGCGCGACGCCTGAGAAGCTCGGAAACCCGAGGAGACGGCCGACTTCCAGGTATTAGTGTGCACGGCGGCCGTGATATGAGCGTGCACGGCAGGCGTGAGATGAGCGTGCAAGTGGCCAGGGAACATGATATCAACAGGAGTGTGTTCACCGGTGCCAAAACCGACACAACATACCCTATATAGCACTGTATGTAGTGCAGAGAAACTAAGGCTGAATGGGCATGGAGCTACAGGGTTAAAGGACCTTTAACGGTAGACGTTTATTACCGACATGTGATCGGAAAGTAGAACAATCTTTAAGAGTGAGATTCTGACTGAAGTCGGGCCAAGAATCAAACTGTATTTAGATTACAACCTTCAATGGTGTCAACAGTCGAAGGAACGCGGTTGGTCTATTTGGATCACAATTTAACGTGTCCCAAATAGGCCACATTAAATTGGCGGGAAAAAGTTTGGCGGGAAAATGTCTCAGTTTCTCGCCAAAACAGTGGGGAGCTATAACTAAAACTAAACAAGAGAACTGAAAACACACTAGGTGCATCTTTAAGAGTAAGAAATTTTACTTCATGAATTGATTGCTAATTACAAATACTAACTAATTCTACGTTTAAAAATAACATAACCAGTGAAAGGCAACAAAACGGTGGCTCGGGGTCTAAACCCTGTTAGTGTGCTAACAATATAGGCCTTGTAGCGACCCAAGTTTGGTTCCCACCTGTGGTCCGACCTAAGATCCAGTAAAAAAATGTATAACATTTTCAAAACCTAGCATGACCAGGTCCCTGTAAACACCTAGCATGACCAGGTCCCTCTAAACACCTAGCATGCTTAGGTCCCTCTAAAAACCTGGCATGCTAGCACACAAACAACTCACAAGACCCCTTTTCATCTGTCAAGCACAAAATGGACGCCCTTGTATGTACGAGTGGTTGGTAATAACACTGTGCCCGTGTGACCGTGTTGGCTGGTGTACCAGCGACGTTTACGATGTTTATGTTAACGTCCCATAGTGAAAGGTCACATTTGTTGCCGTGGTTACTGCCCAGGATTCTATCGGCTGTTTTTTACTGCTTGTCGTGGTTGAGTGCTAAATATATACAGGTAAAAGTTACAAGGCAGAGTGACACGTTCCTAAATAATCATTGGTGAAGGTTTGGTACACAAAAATCCATTAAAATACCCTGTAGTCCGAACTGAAAAGGCCTCTGCAGAGGATCAACTGAGGATGGCATGAACGTGACTTGGCACTTTTCAGAGGACAACACAAACACACACACACACACACACACACACACACACACACACACACACACACACACACACACAAACACACACACACACACACACACACACACACACACACACACACACACACACACACACACACACACACACACACACACACACACACACACACACACACACACAGCTGTTTGGTGGCATTCCAGTCCACTTACTGAGTGCGGCCTGATTAGTCATAACAATGTTCCATGCGTCCCAGAATACCCCTGGCACCACCAGCGGGCTGGAAACTGGCACCAGGCCTGGCCTTGTTGTAGTGGTGGAGAACCTAACCACCACATGGTGCTACGTGTGGCTGAGCAAACCCACCCTCCTCCTTCCCTCCTGAACCCATTCACCTGACTCCCGCCCCTCCCTCTTCGTCTCCCTGCGCCCCCGGCAGCAGCCTCTCTGGAAAGTGGTTAGCCAGAAAGGCGACATGGAAGATCCTCTGATCACACGTCCGTCTGGCGATGGCGGTCAGATTATTGTTTTCGTTTTCCTGGAAGACGCTCCGTCGCCAGGGCAACCAGTCGGACATGTGTATTGGACAACCAAAAACACACAAACACTTACACACATTACTGACCGGTAAACCAGCCAACAACATGACCAGCTGACCAACCAACCAACCAATCACAATCCAACATAAATAATCCGACCACCAACCAGTTGACCAACTACCAACTGACCGACCAGCTAACCCAACATCCAATCACAGGACTCGATTACAGACAGCATAATGAAGATGGACAATCCGACCTCCTTTAGATTTACTGGTGGAGTCTGGAGGTCTGGGGATCTAGAGGAGTCTTGATCCAGGAGGTCCAGACTCTAGACTCTGGTCTGTTGACTTGGGGACCAGGTGGGGGGACAGATGGTCTGGGGGCCAGGGGGTCTGGTGGAGGGGACAGGTGTCCAGGGTCTGGTCTGAACCTGCCCAGGACAGCTGTTGATCAGCTGAGCTGCTGAGCCTCGGTCCTTAGTGACCCTGCACGCTCTGAGCTCCTGACCTACCCTGGCTGGGTTTGAATATAGAGTATAATACAGGCCTCGCTATATTTATGATAGAATATATCTATTTATACATGGGAGAATATTTACAATGTATTTATTCACACATAGAAGCAGGCAGACAAGTGCAGGCCACAATACCAGGCGTTTCAGCACGTGTGTGGAAGTAAATATAGTTTGTGCGTGTGTGTGTGTGTGTTTGTGTGTGTTTGTGTGACACAGTAATTTGACCTCTGAAGCAGCTAGTGTGTGTTTATGATCCTTGTTGACAGTCGACTTCCCAGTGCACTGCAGTCCTAATCCACACTAAACAGTGGTTCAGCAGGACCCCAGGGTAGAAGACCTACGACCGTGGAGAAGCGCACCTGAATAGAAACCTCTAGAAGCCCGTGAACAAAGTTTCTTACAACTGTGTAATACTTGACTATTTAACATAAACAATTTCAAGGTGCCCTGAGCACGGAGCAGACAGGCAAAGCTCTAACCATGAGAACAAAATGGATCCTGTCAATGTAAAAGGGTAAATGGACTTGATTTATACCGTGCTTTTCTAACCAGTGGCCACTCAAAGTGCTTTACATATTGCCTGACATTCACCCATTCATGCACAAATTCACACACCGACGGCGGAGTCAACCATGCAGGACGACAGCCAGCTCGTCAGGAGTCAGGGTAAGGCGTCGACACGCTAGGAGGAGCCGGAGATCTAACTAGCAACTTTCCGGCTACCAGCCAACCTGCTCTTTCTCCTGAGCCACATGCCGCCACAGGCCGCCACAGGCCGGATGTTCTCTATCCCGGCCTTCATCAGTCTTCCCTGTCTCTCCTTCAGAACAACCCTGCTTCATCAACCTCATGCCTGCATCAAACACACCCAGAGATGGTGCCCCCCCCCCCCCCCCCCCCTCAGTCCTGATGAGACACACCAGAACTACTCCTCAGCACATTACTGATCTGAACACAAACTCAGAGATGATGCCCCCCCCCCCTCAGTCCTGATGAGACACACCAGTCCGTGGTCAGAGGGACTACCTCTTCTCTGACCAGACCACCCCACAGCTCCCATCCTCTACCTCGTCCCTGACTCCTTGCAGGGCATTGGGCCAGGAGGTTCAGGAGATCCGGTTCAGGGCGGTTTGTCTTCACGGCAAGGTTTTGACCACCACGTGGATCGGAGGACCAGACGGCGGAGGAGAACCAGAGGCTGGGTCTGTCTTGGGTGGTGAAGTGAGATGGTCCACGAAGGTAATCCCAGCAGAAGGTTCCGGCGTGCGGGTCGTGCCGGCAGAGGTTGTGTACGTGTGACTCGACGCGGAGCAACTTGTGTTTATCTGCTGTCAAGCCCCCCAGCGCGGGTATTTCAACAAGCCTGTCTTAAAATAGACGGGTCACACCGAATTCCTACCGCCCGGCCATCACGAGCTGGGGGGGGGGGTGGAAAAGGGGTAAGGAGGGGGCAACACAGAGGGGCTCAGCGAGGTGCTGTTTATGAGTTGGTCTTTAAACGAGGGATCTGGGAGCTGGGGGGGTGGTTGGTGTCAGGGTGGTGGGGGGGGGGGGGGGGGGGGGGCAGTTGGGTGAGATCAGCCCTCCTAAAGCTCTCTCTGAACTCCCCTGGAGTGACCCAGGAGACCGGACCCCTGTGGCCCGACCATAAGCCCAGTTCCATACCCTCGCTCTCCTACAACTCTCTCTCTCTCTCTCTCTCTCTCTCTCTCTCTCTCTCTCTCTCTCTCTCTCTCTCTCTCTCTCTCTCTCTCTCTCTCTCTCTCTCTCTCTCTCTCTCTCTCTCTTCTCCTCTCCCTCCCTCTCTCTCTCTCTCTCTCTCTCTCTCTCTCTCTCTCTCTCTCTCTCTCTCTCTCTCTCTCTCTCTCTCTCTCTCTCTCTCTCTCTCTCTCTCTCTCTCTCTCTCTCTCTCTCGCTCTTTTTCACCCTCCCTCCCCCTGTCTCTCTCTCTGATCTCTCCATCTCCTCTCCGTCTTTCTCGCTAATTGTGCTTATTCATGGCCTGGGTGAGCTGCAGCGATCCCAGCATAGTTAGGCCTCGGGTGTGACGGTGTGTCCTACAGTGGGCGTGGTTTGGAGGTGTGTGTGTATGTGTCAACAGTGAGTGCTGATTGGTTGATTGGAACATTGTGATTGCATCATCGACTCGGGCATAAACAACAACATCCAGCCTAAGATGAGGAGGAGCGACAGACCTGTCCTGGCGGATGCTTTCTCAGAAGTTGGGTAACAGCGCTTTGTCAGACGCTAGCGTTAGCACTAGCGTAATTTAACACACAGTTGCTTCAGGGTAAATACTCTTTTGAAGGGATAATTCAGCAGACATATTATAGAAGATTGTCTGACATTGCTAACCGGACTAATTGCCGTTGTGTTTGTCTCTACATGTTTGAACACCTTTCTTGTCCGTCTGTCAGGCTTCATGTTTAGTATCTGAAACATTATGATGTCATCGACACAGCAGCCAGGCCTGTTGTCACGGTGACATTCCCGGTACTGAGCTCTGGGCATGGACCCACTGACCAATCAGGGTGGGCCTTATCAGCCACACCTGCTGATCCTTTGAGAGGAAGGACGTGATTGGCTGGAAGGCATCTTGAGGGGACTCTTAGTTGTTATGCGAGTGAACAAGTAATTGTGTCATCCTACACAACCACACACACACACACACACACACACACACACACACACACACACACACACACACACACACACACACACACACACACACACACCACTTACACAATAAGAAAAAACACACACATATCACTAACACACACACACACACACACACACACTTATCACTATACACACTTATCACTAACACAATAAGAAATACACACACACACTTATATCAATAACACACGCGCACACATATCACTAGCATACTAATAACACACACACACACACACACACACACAGTGAATGTGACACATTTAGTAGAAATGAGGAAAGTGTAGTGTGGCTCGTGCATGTGTGTGTGTGTGTTTGCCAGGTCTTTTAGGATTCCGTCTCACTGAGATCTGAGGGCGTGTTGCGTAATGTTTTCAGATATTTCGAGAGAGAGAGAGAGAGAGAGAGAGAGAGAGAGAGAGAGAGAGAGAGAGAGAGAGAGAGAGAGAGAGAGAGAGAGAGAGAGAGAGAGAGAGAGAGAGAGAGAGAGAGAGAGAGAGAGAGAGAGCGAGAGAGCGAGGGAGAGAGAGAGAGTGTGTGTTTACTCTTGTGGAGCCCCGCGCAGCAGGGGATGTTTGTGTCTGGAGCGTCAGAGTGAGCTATGCTAATGCTGGTGTTATTGTGCGGATACACACACACACACCTGCAGCTGTCAGCGTGCCTCCTTGGTAGGGTTATCTCCCATGAGCCCTTGCCAGACACTCAGTATCTCACAACACAGCTCTGACAGACAACAACATGTGACGACCTATAGATATACAAATATAGATACAGATATCGGTATACAGATAGATATAAACATATAGACATATATTCCTATGAGCTGTGTACCCTATATCTATATCTATAATAGATAGATTCTATGTCTATCAATCGCTCAGTGGCGTTGTATGGAAGAGTCTAATGACTCAATTGTAAATGGTAGGTAGATATGCATACTGTATTCAGATGTATAGGTTGAAGCACTTCAATGATCTCATTGATATCTTTTTGTATGTAAGAGCTGTTTTGCTTCAGCTAAACAGCTCCCCCTTGTGGTGGTGTGTGGCATAAAGAGGCGTTCGAGATGAAGACAAACACACACACACACACACACACACACACACACACACACACACACACACACACACACACACACACACACACACACACACACACACACACACACACACACACACACACACACACACACACACACACACACACACACACACACACGTTTTTGTCAGTAACTTTTTCTTTCAATCAGACTTTTCCTTCCTCTCTTCCGTCTGGCTGTCTGCCTGCCTGTCTGTCTGTCTGTCTGTAGGTCTATATGCCACCCCAGCACATCGATGTTAGTATTAGTAAGGGAATTTCATTGGGCAACTGTGTGACAAATCATCTCCCATGATGCCCATCTGCTGACATTTAGCACACATTAAACTTTTTAACAAACCATCACTTTAGTCATTAAACAGAAGACACATTATACAAAGCATCTTACAGTGGATTCAGAGACGGGTCATGAAGGAGCAGGTAGGGGTTGGACAGTACAGAGACAGGTCATGAAGGAGCAGGTAGGGGTTGGACAGTACAGAGACAGGTCATTAAGGAGCAGGTAGGGGTTGGACAGTACAGAGACAGGTCATGAAGGAGCAGGTAGGGGTTGGACAGTACAGAGACAGGTCATTAAGGAGCAGGTAGGGGTTAGACAGTACAGAGACAGGTCATTAAGGAGCAGGTAGGGGTTAGACAGTACAGAGACAGGTCATTAAGGAGCAGGTAGGGGTTAGACAGTACAGGGGCTAAGATGAAGAACAGACGTACCGTCTTGCGACTCGGCTCCAGAGGTCCATCACTGTGGAGAGAAGAGACGTCTTTCAGACCAGGACAGACATGACATGTACGACCCAACGAGCGTCCAAGATGTTTCTACCCGGTATGTTATCTATCTAAGATAAAAGACCTCTCATTCAGACCTTGTGGCTGAGTGGTGTGAGCATTTATTATGGGATTCATCTTGAATGTAATGTTATCGTGTTGAGCTGTTTACTAACAATCTACCTCTGAAAAGAAACTCAGGACAAGGAATCAGAAATAGGAGGATCTAGAGGTCAGGAGAACATGGAATAAAGAACCGTTGATAGATGTTCAAACCATCTCAACATCAAGGGACCTTCATCAAACCTGCGCTGTCCCTTTTCCCTGAGAGCCATTTCAGCTCTAAGTGACATTTTCTCGCCTCTTTGCGTCAGGGAACAAATCCACTGGACATGCTATCATGTTGAACAACCGATGGGAGAAAAGGTTTAAGAACGCTCTTAACGTGATTACAATTTAGGGCACGTTTAACGTGTAGGCCTACTAGCTATATATATATATATATGATACTGACCCAATATACAAAGATAGATAGCTGGATAAACTGTTACTCACTGTTACTCTTACATCAACAACAAATGCAATTTCTGAGCACATAAAACTCCCCAGCACAAACCACAGCATTAGCAAGTGCTGTTCAGATTGCCCTGATCTGTATTGATCGGACACGCAAGGGCTACCTGCTATCTAGCATGGCTACAGATGAGTCACAAGACGGGTGTAAGGCCTTGACCTGTGGTGTGAGGAGAACAGCCAGCTGTAGGCTGGGGAGGGGTGAGGTGTTGTTTCCGTCAAGCCAGCTTTTCCTGCTTTTGACGGCTGGACTAAACAGGACAGCTGGAACAGCACCGCAAACTAATGACAACCGCATGAGGATTGAATGAGGAGGACATCTATCTGTGTTGTATATGGTGACTGGGTTAACCTAAGCTAACCTAAGTACTTGTAGCATTGTGTAGCATCTTATCCTAGCTCTCTTTAGTACTTAGCATTGTGCAGCCTCTTACCCTGGCTATCTTTAGTACTTAGCATTGTGTAGCATCTTATCCTGGCTCTCTTTAGTACTTAGCATGGTATAGCCTCTTGTCCTATCTATCTTTGTTGCATACAGGGAATGGGTTAACCTGGTGATTGTTAGTTCTTGGCACTTCTATGACCATCCTTACTGTACAGACAGTGATACATTGTTGTTTCTCTTTTTTTCTGACAAATGTACTTATTGTAAGTCACTTTGGATAAAAGCGTCTACTAAATGCCCTAAATGTCAATGTACCAGGGATCCCTCTCCTGGGTTCATTCTCAGTGTCTGTACCCTCTGGGTTCAGAGGGACAAGGGTTCGGGACCACTGTTTAATGCAAGGTCTGAGATACCCTTTGAGACTGGAACTGTGGTTAAAGGCTGGAACATAAGTGTCTAACTAGCCTGCAGAGCTCTGGCGCTGGCTGCTACTGTAGCGCCTGCTCCTCACATTCCCAGTGCAGGGGAGACGCTAAATGAGGGGTATGGGTTCACGTTCGAGGTGAAACAGAGATAGGATTCACATGATGATGTAGGCTATGAATCCAAGCATGCTGTCTGACTATTTCAATAACTGGTGGAATTCTGGCTTGATACTCTAAGATGTAATTAACGTCTTATAAACACTGCCTAAACATTACCTCTAAGATTTTCATTTCAATTGGATAGAACTTAACTTCTAACCATTTTGGTTTAAGTCATTTATATCTATAGAGTGTATGTGCGTGCATGGGAACATGTGTGTGTGTGCATATGTTTAGTTAAGGGTTTGGCGTTTTTAAGGCTCAGCATCTGCGATGGAGCAGTGCATCATGGGAGTCATGTGTCATGAGTGGTGATCCTACCTCTGGATTCAGACAAGATGACCGCCTCTTTGAGGGTCGCCACGGTGACTGCCCCGGCAAGGGTGAGGGAGAGGAGACAGTACACCCGACCTGTGCTGAAGGCCACAAACCTATAGGAAGTACATCACAAGAGACTTGACATCAGCTTCCTGTCTGGTGACTCTATCTATTCCTTTTGTCTGTCCCTCTGTCTATATTGCTATCGGTATATCTATCTATCGACATTTGTTTGTCTATCTGTATATCCATGTTTGTAGAGCTATCTGTTTATCTATCTATGTTTGTCTATCTGTATATCTGTTTGTCTATCTATCTGTTTATCTATGTTTGTCAGTCAGTTTTTCTATGTTTGTCTATCCATGTTTGTCTATCTGTATATCTATGTTTTATCTGTTTATCTCTGTTTGTCTATCTGTATATTTAATGTTATCTATCTGCATATCTATGTTTGTACATCTATCTGTGTATCTATGTTTTTATATCTATCTAAGTTTGTCTATCTCAATAGCTATTTTTGTACATCTATCTGTATATCTGTATATCTATGTTTGTCTCTCTGTATATCTATCTGTTGTGTCTAAGGCTAGTTCTCTGTTTGCTTTTCCTTCTTTCCATCCATCCTGTCTACCTTCTTCCTGCATTTTACCTTTTAATCTTTAATCCCTCCCTCCCTCTCCCCCCCTCCTCCCTCCCTCTCCCCCCCCCCTCCTTCCATCAGATGGGTGTTGAACAAAGGAACAACATGCAGCCATGGCGTCCGCCCAGCTAGTCAAACTAGTTTACTCCATTGTCCTCCCCTCTGCCTCCCACGCGTGGCTACATAACCCTGACGACAGGGGACCTATACCCTGACGACGGGTGAACTAGGTAACCCTGACGACGGTTGAGCTAGGTAATCCTGACAACAGGGGACCTAAGTAACCCTGACGACGGTTGACTTAGCTAACACTGACGACGGGTGGCCTAGGTAACCCTGACGACGGGTAACCTAAGTAACCCTGACGACGGTTGACCTAGGTAACCCTGACGACGGGTGGCCTAGGTAACCCTGACGACAGGGGACCTAGGTAACCCTGACGACGGTTGACCTAGCTAACCCTGACGACGGGTGGCCTAGGTAACCCTGATGGGGACCTAGGTAGCTGCCCACCATGTCCGTCACACGTCCCCAGTGCTGCCGAGCCCCCCCGCTGGGCACCAGAGGGACAGCTTCAGCCTGCCCCTCTGAGGGGAGGGCGGCAGGCCATGGCTGGGGGGCCACAGGTCACATGTGATCAGATGGGGAACGACATGTGTTCACATGGAACTACATGTGATCACATGGGGAACTACATGTGATCACACCAGTAAATACAGTCACTGGTGAAGTGTTGTGAACTGAAGTGCTTTACCAGACAACAAAACATGGGCCAACACCCAGGACAGAGGAGAAGGATATAATGTATCTTTATCTATAGAACCATATATCTGTACCTATACATCTATATGTCTATATCTATATAACTTTATCTATAAAGATATATCTATAGGCCATTGCTGAGCTTTTAACTATTTACCGCATGTTTACTCCTCCATCATAACACCAGCAGTGACACACCTTGAGTTTAAAATCACAATCTCCCAGATTGAGATTATAATAAATGTATGTTAACACATTATAATGAAGGCTGCACGTTGTGTATGCATATCAGGGCTCTTAATTCTGTGGCCCTATTTGATGTCGCTGCAATATCCAGATTGTATTTTCATTTTGGTTCAAGGCTCAAATCACAGGCCATATTGTCAAAGAACACCTAGTCGATAGCATAAGGATATTTATTCCAAATCACCTATTACCCTTCTTAGAGAAAACTCTGAACACGCATCTCTGCACGAGTCAGAAAGCACTGCGTCATGCTGCTCACCAGAATGCGCTGTTGACGGCGGCGAACAGCGCGGCCGTCCGCGCGCCTCTCCTCCAGTTCACGGAGCTCCAGAGGCGGCGTGGTGCCGCCAGCCACCCCGCCCGGGCCTCCGGTTCCAGCTTCCCGTCCGCCTGCCCACCACCCACCGGCCGCCCCCCGAGGCCCCCCGGCCCGGCGGCAGAGGCAGCATCCTCCTCGCCCCCGGCGCTGCTCTCGGTTCTCTCGTGGCTCGCCATGGAAAACATGAACGGGCCCCCACGCACACTGCACGAAGGCGCGACGCCGGCCGCTCGGTTGTGTTGTGGTGACGTCAGCGGGAGCCGGTCCGCCTGGTCCTCCCCGTGTGAGTGCGCGCGCGTGCGTGCGTGGGAGTTTTAGCGTGCGATTGTTTTTTGTGTGCGCGGCTGCGGGGAGGTGGGGGGTGACGTCATACTTATTATGTAGTCGCCTGCGACCGTAATAAACAAGACTAATGATCCATCGAAAAAGTTGTAGCTTCACGTTTCCTTCTTTTAGATGATGGCGGACATTATTGATAGGCCTACATAATTATCAATATAATTTCGTAACAACAATAGGCCTATAACTATTGTTGTTATTATTATTATTAATTAGGCTATCTTCGTCTCTATGTAGGCCTGCGCTATTCAATGTAGCCTATATCATAACTTCATCTATAACCTAATATAGAGAATTCTGTAACTGAATATATTATTATAATATATATATATATATATATATCTATACTATATATATATATATATATATATATATATATATATATATATATAATATATATATATATATATAATATATATATATATATATATATTAATTATATAAGGGTACCTTAAATATGATATGATTCTGTCGGCCTATATATTCCGTATCATTAGTGTGCTGCTCTGAACCTTCTTGGGTCCTTGAATGAGCCTAGTGTGTGTGTTTGTGCGTGTGCGCGTGCGTGCGTGCGTGCGTGCGTGCGTGTGTGTGTGTGTGTGTGTGTGTGTGTGTCGTGTGTGTGTGTGTGTGTGTGTGTGTGTCGTGTGTGTCGTGGTGTGTGTGTGTGTGTGTGTGTTTGACATTTCTATCCCCGGCCTAGTGTGGTTACATAACAGGTCCCTATTCACTGGATGTAATAAAAGGTCTCAGCTGTATCGTGTTGTGATGAAGCCCAGAAGCTACTCACTAACCGACGGCCAACGGTCGTACTTAGAACCGGACAAAAGGCAGAATGCGGATATCGCGGAGACCACCCCGACCCAGTTATCCCCCTGCTCGTGTCCGGCAACTAACGGTCAGAACACGCTGCCAAATAGTGATCCCTCAGAGTGTGATCCGCTTTCCCGTTCCAATCACTATCAGAACACGATGCCAAATAGTGATCCGTCAGAGGGGAGAGAAGGTGAAGGGTTAAGGGAGGGGTGAGAGCCGAGGAGCAGGGAGGTATGCGGGAGAGGGGAGTGTGTGTGTGTGTGTGTGTGTGTGTGTGTGTGTGTGTGTGTGTGTGTGGTGTGTGTGTGTGTGTGTGTGTGTGTGTGTGTGTGTGTGTGTGCGTGTGGGTGTGTGTGGACACTCTAATTGGACTGAATTGGACAGAACAACAAAAGAGGAAGCTGGAAAATTCCAGGCTGGTGTGTTTTGTCAGCCCTGGTCCTGGAAACAATACCTCCTCTCTGGTGGCTCTTCTAGCTAATACATCTTTTAATCTCTAACCGTTATCTCTCACTATCGCTCACGTTCTCTCTCTCGCTCGCTCTCTCTCTCTCTCTCTCTCTCTCTCTCTCTCTCTCTCTCTCTCTCTCTCTCTCTCTCTCTCTCTCTCTCTCTCTCTCTCTCTCTCTCTCTCTCTCTCTCTTACTCTAACTATTTCTCTCTCTCCCTCCCCCT
Source organism: Melanogrammus aeglefinus (assembly GCA_900291075.1). Taxonomy (NCBI): domain Eukaryota; kingdom Metazoa; phylum Chordata; class Actinopteri; order Gadiformes; family Gadidae; genus Melanogrammus; species Melanogrammus aeglefinus. The sequence goes on from OLKM01000871.1 coordinate 137,979, forward strand.
CTTTCTTTATCGCTCTCTCCCTCTTGCTCTCTCCTCTCTCTCTCTCTCTCTCTCTCTCTCTCTCTCTCTCTCTCTCTCTCTCTCTCTCTCTCTCTCTCTCTCTCTCTCTCTCTCTCTCTCTCTCTCTCTCTCTCTCTCGTTGGTGCGATGATAAAAGGCTTCCCCCACCTCCTATAGAGGCCCCTGTACCAGAACTCTCTCTCTCTCTCCGCCCCCCTCTCTCTCCACAGGGTCACTGAGTGGAGCCTCGGACGCCCCCCAGATTGCCCCTCTCTCTCTGCCTACAGGAACACTGCCGCCGCATCAACCTCCACATCCCTCCAGCGGGGCTGACATCACTTTCTCCAGGAGCAGGTAGGAGCCCCTCCTTCAGGGGCAAGGAGCAGCACCTCCTGAAACAGCACCTCATTCTCCACAGTAGGGAGGAGCAACTACTAACAGACATCAAGTTCACCTCCTCCAGAGCACCTCCTCCAAGGAGCAGGCAGGAGCCCCACCCCCTTCTCCTTCAGGGGCACGGAGCAGCCACTCCTTCTCTACCAAGGAGGGGGAAGCTCCATCACTTTCACCTCCTCCAGAGCCCCTCCTCCAAGGAGCAGGTAGGAGCACCTCCTGCCGCAGGACGTCTTGAAGGAGCACCTCGAAGTAGGAGCAGGTCCTTAAGGAGCGGGCAGGATCAGCCCCTCCTGGGGCTCCTGGATGTCAGGATGGTGCAGCCGCAGCGTGTGGCGGAGGAGAACGGAGGAGGAAGAGGAGGAGGAGGAGGAGGAGGAGGGGGAGGAGGAAGGAGGAGGAGTCGTGGTGGAGGAGGAGGAGCTGGAGTGTAAGATCTGCTACTGCCCCTACAGCCTGTCGCGGCGCCGGCCCAAGCTGCTGCACTGCTGCCACCGCCTTTGCTGCCGCTGCCTGGCCCAGCTCCTCGCCCTGGGGGAGACCCCCGCCACCACGGTGGTGTGCCCCTTCTGCCGCTACGTTACCTCTCTGCCGCCCTCCTCCGCCCTCCCCCTGACCCCGCCCGCCTCCCTCCCCGACGACCACGGCCTGCTGGCCCTGCTCGGCAGGAACCTCCGCATCCAGAGGGGCCAGACCCTCCAGGGCGGCTCCACGGAGCTGCTGCTCACCCCCAGAACCCTGAGCTCCCTGCTGGGCGCCGGCAACCCCTCCTTCTCTTCCTTCCCGCCCCCGGCCCCCGGCTCCTACGCCTCCATCCGGGGGTCCCCCAACTTCGTGGTCATCACTATCATGGAGCCCCCCCCGCCACCACCACCTCCTCCTCCTCCACCGCCGCCGCCACCGTCCACGCTGTCGCCGCTGTCTCTGGGCTGCTCGCCGTACAACCTCCGTCAGCACCGCCCGCCCCCCGGCCCCCCGCTGCAGGCGGCCCTGATGTACCGTTCGGCGTCCAGCCTGGACTCGGTGGCATCGGGGGCGCGGCGACGCGGCGGCGGCGTGCGGGGTGGCGTGCGGGGTTGCGCGGCGCTGCTATGGCGGGGCTCGGCCCAGGCGCTGGTCTGGCTGCTGGGGCTGCTGTACTTTTGCTCGCTGCCCCTGGGGGTCTACCTGCTCATCATGCAGAAGACCACTGTGGGCGTGCTTCTGGTCAGCCTGGTGCCCACCAGCATCATGGTGGTCATCATCTACGGCTTCTGCCAGTGCCTGTGCCAGGAGCTGTGGGACTGCATACCGCCTTAAGGGGCCCCCCGGGGAGGTCTGAGGACGTCGGACCTCCAGCTCCTGCTCCTCCATCACCTCCATCACCTCCACAACAACCACCACTCTTCCTGCCATCACCTCCATCACCACCTCCATCATCACCTCCACCACCATTATAACCAACTCCACCACCATCTCCATCATTACCATAGGCCCCTCCTATTACTCCTTGAACATCAGACCACCATCATTACTACCACCACCACCATAATGACCATCAGCTCTTCCACCACCCCCACCATGACCACAAGCCCCAGCATCTCCACCACCACCATACAATCAGGGCAGAGACAGGAAGTGGTGTGTGTTTCCTTGGTGCTAATTGGCTCCTGATCCTGAGGAGACCCATGAGACTTCTGACATCCAAACGCTGAAATAAGAAGTAGATGGTGCTATTGATCTAACCATAGGAAGACTAACCCTAGGTCAGTTTAACTATCGTTGTACATGATTTTATTTAAATAATAATTTCCTATTCTGGTTCACAACTTTAATTAAATTACTTATGCTTACCAATGTTTACAACAAAGAGATTTAATGGTGGAAAATATCTGATTTTTTCTTATTTATTTTTCCCATTACATAGTTAGCCAATCTGTGCACATGTGACATGATAAAACAAACTTTTATTTTGATTTGCTTTTCTCAAACTTTTTCTCAGATACTTTTAGATTGGTCTAGATCGACTTTTAACTTATTTTTAAGGTATAAATAGTTGTGTAATATATTGTATTTGAGTGATGAAATTTTCATTTGTCAGACAGCACAATATTTAAAGCACTTAGAAATTGTCCAGCTGATGTATTTCTCTACTTTTAATCAGCCACCAGAGGGCGACAGAAAACTTGGCTCAACGGTGCCTTAAAATGTTGCATTTGTTCATTCGTCGTCCATATAATTTGTGAACTATACACAATTCTTAAATCACTGCCGGTCTCTGCAGTATTGTGTGACTGTTCTGTCCTGCTCCATTCAGAGAGCTCTATGCCGATGCTGCAAGCTGTGCTTATCTGGTGATTAAACAAAACGCTCATGTGCAGAACGCACTTTGACCTCGTGCTAGGTTCTTCTAGCGTGAACAGCTAGCAGCTATTAACATGCTTTGGAGCACAGTGTGATGGCGGGAGATTGCTTCTAGTTCTTACACAGCCTGTTGTATGTATCTTTCCAAAATTCTGTATTCATTAATTAATTCACCACTTCATTCATTCATTTGCTATACTTGAAATGTGGCATCAGGGACGCTTAGGCAGGGTGTTCGACTTCTGGCCAACAGGCTCCAGGTTCGATCCCCAACGTTGCTGCCTTACTTGTAGGCCTCGAAAAGCAAGATGCCCCCTAGCCCCTACCTTCTCCTTAATGACCTGTCTCGGTACTGTCCAACCCCTAGCTGCTCCCTGATGACAAGTATCAGAATTCACTGTAAGTCGCTTTAGCATAATTAGCATATCCTAATTGACTGAGTAGGGATAATACTAACCCGAGTAATAAACAGTACACCTTAGTTGGATCCCTGATTGCGCCTAATGGAGGGTAAAGGTCAGAAGGGGAGGAGGGGTAGAAACTTCAGAACACCATTCTCTCCCTCCACCTTCCCACGGGTTGTCTGTTGGAAGCTGTGGAACCTGTTAAGTTGGGTAGCAGCTATTACAAGTAGACTGAATACAAAATGAAGGGTCCGATGATGATGATGATGATGATGATGGTGATGGTGATGGTGATATGATGATGATGATGATGATGGATGTATTGATGCGGGAAATTGACTCTTATGTTTATGAATACAGAAATAAGATAAGGAGGCCACATCTTGCTCAATTGAATCCATAATTTAATTGTAGTGTGTTTTGATTCAAGGTTGTATGCCTTATGCTAACTAATTGGTCTCAATCTCAACAATTGCTATTTCACTTTCTCATAGAAATAATTTGTACTCAAAGTCCAACCGCAGTGTTGCAATGCTTAAAGGTCCAAACAATGTTGTTATTTATATCAAATTAAGTTATTATGGTGGCAAATTTAGATGTGACAGCTTTCTCACAACACCTCCTTAATTCAACCGACAGCATTCCTTACATAAGTACATAGTGGTCTTCACTGAATTCAATTTAATTGCGTTTCAGATTTCTGAATAGGCTACTTTTTTTTTTGTTTATGAACTTGTCATTCCCCGAGGAGGTGACAGGGGCTTTCTCTGGACCAATCAGACGATCGGACGAAGCTCCGACAACAAACAAAAGACCGAGGTTACCCGAGCTCCAGTACCCTGCCGAGCCATCCGGCCGACGTCGCTCTCACTTCCCTGCGAATGTGGACCAACTGATCCGTCTCTAAGCGTCGACACCCGCTCTAGTTTCCCGTCAATATTGTGACCGCTACGCTGTCTGCGTCGGACGCGACCAACGAGGCGTCGTGTCAGCCGATGTCAACCGAGCAATTTGAGCCACGATCGCTTGTTTTCGCTGGAGGTTGCTAAAAGCTAGCACTAGCCTGGTGAGCTAACTGGCGCTAGCCTGGAAAGCTACCTCAGTGCTAGCGGACGGCAGAGCCTGTTAGCCTAGCGTGCTAGCGCATTAGCTCTCCCTCCTCCCTCCCCCATCCTAAATAAAACTTGATCCTGACGGACACAAGCGGTACTGGCTTGTTGCTGACAAGCCACGATCTATTCGTAGCCGTCGCCTGGTAGTCATGTCCGGCGGACAGCCGTCAACCGCCGCGGGGGGCTGCGGGTTCCTCATGTCGGTGGTCGTTCACGGGGACTCAGCTCTCCACGAGCAGGAGAAGGAGCTCCAGCAGCGGCTCCGACGGCTATACCCCGCCGTCAACGAGACCGAGACCCCGCTGCCTCGGTCGTGGAGCCCCAAGGACAAGTTCAGCTACATCGGCCTCTCTCAGAACAACCTCCGTGTGCACTATAAAGGTACGCCGTGGCGGACCCCCGGCTCCCCGAAGCCCCCCAGTTCCCGGAGCGGGCTAGCGCTAGCTCTGCTCCGGCGCTACGTCAGCCTGCTGCGGCTTAGCAGCGAGCTAACGCTAGCCCTTAGCGGCGAGCTAACGCTAACCCGTCAGCTTTGCAGGTTAGCATGTTAGCATGTTAGCCTGATGCCACTGTGGCTAAAAACAAAGTAGGCTAGGCTACTTGCTTGAACAACAACAAGACAAGAGGACATTTTGCAAAAAAAAAAAAAAAAGGCCAGCTGGCGACTCTTTCCCCCCAGAGCACAGCGATCAGGACCGGGCCGGGTCGTCCTGACCCCGGTCCTCGGACACCACAACGTAGTGCAGACGCGGTCTGGTTCTTTATCTGTTTTCTCCAGATCGCCTAGTGCACACATTTGACTCCGTCGCAGGATGACATAATTATGCAACTCTGCGAGCTAGGACTGGTTTGGCAACACTTTCAGTCGAGCTGTGTACTCCTCATGTCACTGTTGGGGTGTATTTATTTATAACATCCCGTTTTATTTTGATGACAAGGATATAGGAACGGCCTCGTGAAGGATTAGGTGTCGTAACGCCAGTCCCTAGTTGTGAGCTGGGCAGACTGGCACAATGCGATGCTATTACTCAGTGTCATATTTGACATTCAGGCTGGTCGTTGTGAGGGCGGTGGGACTACGAGACCAGCCAGGCTGATCACACGGGGTTTGGGTGCGGGCCTCGGAGACCAGGCGAGGGTAAATCGAGGTGTGACGGGGCTGGGTGTGCTAGGCTTGCGTCTGGCCCTCCACACACGCACACACAATGTTCCACAATGCAGCGACGCCTCACTGGACTACTCCTTGTACATGTCTCGGGTCACACGGAAAACCAATCTTACTTAAATAAAATGCAGCCGTTTGTTGTGCCAATCACATTAGTTGGCGTTCTGCTGGCCATTCTGTTATGTAGAACAATCATCCACTGACTATGTTCTACTCAAACCCGGACGGGTTCGGGTAACTGGGCCTGACCGAGCCATTAAATCACTGGGACACAATAGGAGGACGCAGTGAGAACCCTCGATTATCGAGAAATCATAGCCTGGTTTTGTTTGCAAATCTTTTGTTGCCGAGTTATCCAAGATGGTCCCCTACTCCTGCTTTGATGAATGGAAAATTGTTTTAATTAACATTTTCAGATACGATGCATTGTGATCGTTTCTTGCAAGATGTATTAGATATATTGACTGGTTATTGGGAACTGTGAGGACTACATGCTCTGACACATGTAACTAGACCACACTGACAAAACTAATATATATAACTTGACCACACTATCATAAATATAGCTAGACCACACTGTCATAACTTGACCAAACTTATACTTGGTATACCCATACCACACTGACATGAATAGTTATATCAAGACCAAACATCAAACAACTAGAACATACTGTCCTAACTTATGTATAACTTGATCCCCTCCCTGTCATAACATCTATACCTAGACTGTTCTATCAGAACTAAAATAACTAGACCACTCATAACTAGTCTACATGTTCATAAATAATACAACTTAATATAACTAGACTAATGGGTAATAACATAACAAGACCACACTGTGATAACTAATGTATAACTAGACCCCCATTCTCGTAATTAATATAACTAGACAACACTGTCATAACTAATAACTTGATATAACTAGACTACATACCTAATGGATAACTAGACTAAAACGTCACAACTAATATAACTTGGATAATTATGAGACAAAACAATCATGACTAGTACAACTTGATACACCTTGACCGCACAGGCATCGACTTCTAACTTAATATAATATAAGCAGTCTACATGGTCATAAATATAAGGAGACAACACAATCATAACTAATACAACTGAAGATACCTAGACTACATTGTTATTACTAATATATAACTAGACCAGACTTAACCATGTCTAAAAAGAGAATGGAACTATTATGACTCATGTAACTAGACCTGGTCACATCCTAAACGGTAGGAAGTCCCTGCAACAATGATAATATGATCCACACTTATATAACTCTTAGCTATTACAATTAGACCATATCACTCTCCTCTTCTGTGGGTCAAAGGGTCAAAATATGCTAATATCATCATGATCCCAATTAACTATCTTAACTAGTTTCACTACATGTTAGTTGGGATCATGAGATTTGCGTCTTTGGTAAAACAGCCAAAGACAGTAATCTCATGATCACAATTTTAACTATCCAAACTAAATGAGCTACATCATGTCAATCTGTGAACTCCACATGCAGGTCAAGGTAAGACCCTGAAAGAGGCTTATATCGTGATCCCAAACGATTAACCAGTTTAACTATACATTTTCCCACTCCAGGTCATGGTAAGACCCCCAAAGATGCTGCGTCCGTGCGGGCCACCCATCCCATTCCAGCAGCCTGCGGAGTGTACTACTTTGAGGTCAAGATCATCAGCAAAGGGCGAGATGGGTAAGCACACACAAAGAGAGAGAGAGAGTTGGAGGAAACAGGCGTCCATCTTGGTTCCTAGTTTCCATGATGTTTTCCAGGTTTTTTATGATAGTGGATCAGTGTCATTGGTGTTTAGACTGGACCGCGGTACTCATGTCGTCTTGGAAATGTCCACCAAGGGATGTCTTCCAGGTGAGACCAACATACTCGTGAGGGTTGTTGCTTTATCCAGCCAACACAGGATGGGAAGGTGCCTAGTTTGTATCCCCACATGCCTACCGGGACCCATTGAATGGCTCAGCACAATCTTCGCGGTTAATGATGGCATAAACACATTTCTAATGAATTGCCTTTTTTATTGGTACTGTTCATCTGACAAAATTATTAATCGTTTGACTGGGCAGCTCCCAGTAGATAAGATCAACCAGCTGATCAAGGTAAAACAATAATGGGAGTTTCTGACAAGGAAACGTCCATACTTGCCGAGTTCAGACCATACATTCCAACCAGGCTTCACACGCCTGCGCCAGGTCCGGTCGTCACCGTTACCACGACAACCTCCACAACCCAACAGGCTCGGTATTGATTGATTCCGTCTGCACCTTAAGCACTGTCGCTAGACAACCAATCAATCAACAAATCAATCAACAAGGGTCAATCCGCTAGGGTGTGATTGGCCATTGGAGACATTCCCCAGGCTTCTGTAACCTTCCACAAAACCTTCTACAACCTGTGGTCAACATATGGTTGAGAGGGCCCCGTTTCAAAATGGTTTGCTGGTCCATTGACAGGCCCTTTTCCAATATGATTTGCTGGTCCAATGACGGGCCCTGTTCCAGTATGGTTTGCTTGTCCAATGATAAGGCCTTGTTTTATTACGGTTTGAGAGGACTTGGTTTGTGGCTCCAATGACGGGCCCTGTTTCATTATGGTTTGCTTGTCCAATGATAAGGCCTTGTTTTATTACGGTTTGAGAGGACTTGGTTTGTGGCTCCAATGACGGGCCCTGTTTCATTATGGTTTGCTGGTCCAATGACAGCCCCTGTTCTCATACGGTTTACAGGACTAGGTTGCCTTGTCCAATGACAGCCCCTGTTCAAATACGGTTTACAGGACTAGGTCGGCTAGCCAATGACAGCCCCTGTTCCAATAAGGTTTGACAGGACTAGGTCGGCTAGCCAATGACAGCCCCTGTTCCAATAAGGTTTGACAGGACTAGGTTTGTGGTCCAATGACAGCCCAGTCAAATTACGGTTTAAAGGCACCCTACTTGAACACCAGTTGTGGTTGCTGATTGGTCAGTACATCCAGCAATCCATCATACATCTCTGAACACTCCCATGTGTGATATCAGTCGAGGTTAGATTTAGAAATGGCCCAATCAGGTGATTCGCAGGGCCAATGGTCACATTAATGGGCACCGTCTTCAGAATTAAGATGGAGGTGGCGTATTGCATCGCTAATGTAGCCTTGACGATATCATGACTGTTGTGTGTTCTTCCTAATGGTCGCCGTGACCTTCCTCTGACTTACATCCTCGACAAACAGGGTAGGGGGGGACTAGGTATGGAGGGGGTCCCAAGAGGGTGTACATCAAACCCCCCCCCACATTAGGGTTTGATTAGCGCTTTGATTGGCTCTGGTTTTCAGTTCTGAATAGTTGAGGACTCCAACACTCTCCTGCCCTGCTGGCCTCAGGGTACGTCTTTAAAGTCTGCTGGAGGTTCATTGGTCACCTGATGATGGGGACCATGTTGACGAGGTGTGTGTGTGTATGACTTTACCTGATCCACTACAAGAAAATGTTACACAACATGACACTTTACCCTACATGGGATGCATTACTCTACATCATGGGACGTATTACCCTACGTGTGACACATTACCCTACGTATGACACATTACTCTACATGGGACACATTTTCCTACATCATTGGACACATTATCCTACATCATGGGACGCATAACCCTACATGTTACACAATACCCTACATCATGGGACGCATTACCCTACATCGTGGGACGCATTACCCTACATCGTGGGACGCATTACCCTAGACGGGACACATTACCCTAGACGGGACACATTACCCTAGACGGGACACATTACCCTACGTCATTGGATACATTACACATGTGACTCGCATATTAAAATCGTCAGATGATTAAAAATGCTCTTTCATCCTGTAAAACAATGTAGTTTTGGATTTGATTGAGACTGTGGCGACCTGTCAAACGAGACCTCCTTGAGAACCGGTTTTATCCAGAGAGATTTACAAGTGAGGCCTAGAACAGTCATAGTGTGGGCGTCCCTTCGTAAACAGACCCGCATTACCAACAACAAGCACCGGACCGAGTGCACAATAGCTCCAGGAATCTGTAAGTCCATAAATAGTCCATTAATTCAACACTGAAGCTAAAATAAACCCCAACCATAACATGGGACGTGCTGTAAACCTCGCCAGATGTTTCCACACACCCAGACACGGTCCAATCCTGCCGTTGAGCCACTCTGTCACCCAGGGGTGCTGCGTCGCTTCAGGGTCCCCCGCTCAGCTCTCCCCGGGCTCCTCTAGTGTCTCGGGGAGCCGTGCACATGGAGGATACAGGGAAATATGGGCTGTGTCATAAATCAGTGTTTGGTCCAGAGAGCCGAGGCCTGGCCTGGAGACGTGACGGAGGCATGCCTCCACCTGGTCATAACATATCCTAACATGTTATGACATGTTAAAACACCTGCTTCTAGGTCTGACTATAGTTACGGCCAGTCAGTCTTTAAGCAAACGTGTCATGAATACTGATTGGATTAATTAACTATGGCTGCCATTAATACCCCATTGTCCATCACTATCTCTCGTCCTAATCAGCAGTATACCATTTCATTACTTGATATTGTATTGTGTTATCCACTGTAGAGCGAGTATAATTATCATCTTGTATCCTATATTTGGATCCTCGCTCGTGTCAAGCTTTTAGCTAAAATCTGCCGACATATTTGGGTGTAGTAGATTTCAATGGCTGAACGACTACAGTGTTTGTCCTTAAACACCCCATCAACACCTCGACGAAGACACCCTCCTTTAAGGCGTTTGTAGCGACCGGAGCGCGGGGGGGTGCTAACGAAGGCGGTGTGAGGACGTTCATAACACGGGGTTCCTGATGAGGTTGCTGCGGTTTACAGTCATAACAACAATTGTTCCTAACAAGGGTGCGCTGTTTGTGTTCCACAGGTACATGGGCATCGGCCTCTCTGCACAGGGGGTCAACATGAACAGACTTCCTGGTGAGTGTGTTTGTGTGTGTGTGTCGTTGCATGAAAGCTGCTTACTGCCCCAGGTACAGCCATGTACTCTGTGAGAAAGGGCAGGTAGAGCAGTGATCTTGGGGTCTGTGCTCACGGACTCACCCTGCAGTCCTCCATGTCCTGGTAGATGGGGCATCATGCAGAGGGTTAACCAAGCCTCCTCAGAGAGGGGGGAGGGGGGGTCAGAGGGTTAACCAAGCCTCCTCGGAGAGGGGGGAGGGGGGGTCAGAGGGTTAACCAAGCCTCCTCAGAGAGGGGGGAGGGGGGGTCAGAGGGTTAACCAAGCCTCCTCAGAGAGGGGGGTCAGAGGGTTAACCAAGCCTCTCAGAGAGGGGGGGTCAGAGGGTTAACCAAGCCTCCTCAGAGAGGGGGGGGGGGGGTCAGAGGGTTAACCAAGCCTCCTCAGAGAGGGGGGTCAGAGGGTTAACCAAGCCTCTTCAGAGAGGGGGGGTCAGAGGGTTAACCAAGCCTCCTCAGAGAGGGGGGGTCAGAGGGTTAACCAAGCCTCCTCAGCAGAGAGGGGGGTCAGAGGGTTAACCAAGCCTCCTTCAGAGAGGGGGGGTCAGAGGGTTAACCAAGCCTCCTCAGAGAGGGGGGGCTCAGAGGGTTAACCAAGCCTCCTCAGAGAGGGAGCTCAGAAGGTTAACGAAGCCTCCTCAGAGAGGGAGCCCAGAGGGTTAACTAAGCCTCCTCAGAGTGGGGCATCACCACCCGGATGAGAACCAATTGGATCATGGAGCCTCCTGCTCTCTGCTGTGGTTATCAGACCACCCCGGGGGCCTCTCCCAGTCTCCTCCCCAGACGGCCCCGGGTGGTGGGCTGGGCGAGACCCACTCCCCCCCCTAACCCCAGCCTCTCAGTGCACTGATAACAGCCGGCTCAGAGCCAGATCACCGCACCACAGCGACGGAGAGATCCCCCGTGCTGCTCTCGGCCAACTGTGGCCCAGCACCACACTGATAAAGACAGACCCACGGAGGTCCTGAGTCACGTCTCCATGGGTGGAGCCTTTGGATACGAGCCTATATCAATGATGGCATGTGTTAATGTGTCCCTTCAGAACAAGAACGATACGATAACACTTTGTGGTCAGACAAGCCTGAAAGGTTTCTTATGTCACAGCAGCTCAATCACTCAGAAGACAAACCTTAAGGGAAAACCGATACATTAAACTTGACGGTACAAACACAGAAGGTCATATTCAAGCTCTGTCGAAGTACATTTGATCTGGGATCACGCTGAATGTTTGGATGGACTAGTGCTCACAAGAGTACTTCAGTCCAACCCTTTCAGCAGTGGATCTCCTTATCTGGGGTTTGCCGGAAGCTGTCTAGGACGTGGTTGTGGTTGGAGACGATGCTGAGGCCAGCACTAATGTTTTTATGGTAGGCTGGAGACTCGCAGGAGGATGGCCTACAATCCTTCAGCAGATTAGTATTTGGTGGAGCAGTTTGGATTTTAGAATATTGGACACACACAGTTGGACCATGTAGCACTACAGTACTGTTGAAATGTAATGTTTTGTCCTCGTCATACAATTTAATTATGGTCATATTACAAAGAAAACACCCACGTAGAGGCATGCCAAAGATAAATGGATCTCAAGGAAATGGATCAAATAACTGTTCTGTCATTCAAATGGGTCCGTAGTAGGATCTAACAGAGGACTACTTGTTCATCAGCTCCTTGTAACAAAGCAGTCCCTGAAACCAGGTCGTTACTCTTAGTCAGCAAGTATCATGGGTTCTAACCTCCTCCTCCACCTCAGGTTGGGACAAGCACTCGTACGGTTACCACGGCGACGACGGCCACTCCTTCTGCTCCTCCGGTACCGGCCAGCCCTACGGCCCCACCTTCACCACAGGCGATGTGATTGGCTGCTGCGTCAACCTCATCAACAACACCTGCTTCTACACCAAGAACGGCCACAGCCTAGGTACGCAGGGCCACCCCCGGGCTCCAGCTGGGTACTCAAACCCCATAGGCTGCCATTAGAAATAAATTGGTCTATTTTTACACAATCTAACCAGAGGGTCGCCATCGAAACACCGGGCCACGTGGCCACATGTTTACATATTATTTATTTATGACTGAGATATCTACGTATTTGTTGAGTGTTGGAGACGTACATTTTTTTTTATTTTTTTTTTCTGCACTTTAGTTTGTGTGAATTGTTACTGACGAGATTAGTAAGATTCGTATTTATTTTTCTTTCTCAATTCAATGGTTCAATAAAGATTTTATGATATCAATTCATGCAGCCATTCATTGTAGTTGATCACAGAACATATGGGGGTTCTCTCAGGTTCCAGGGTATGGTTGGATGCTAACGCTTTGTCTCTTTTGGTCTCCAGGTATTGCCTTCACAGACTTGCCGGTAAGTTTCCTCATCCTACAAAACATGTTGCATAATGTCTTAAATAATATTTCAAAATGTTTGTACCGTGAATCTGAACTTCCAAGTGGCTAAAAACACAACAACCACAGGTAACCACCGTCTGTGGGCGTTGCATTTAGCCGTTGATCGTGCCTTGGTTTGAGATGCACAGGCTGGGGCCTCTTACGACCGGCCTTTTCAAATTGGTGCCTCCCCATGTCAGTTGGACCGTTTCATCCTTGTTCAAAATATCAAGTACATCCGTTGCGCCATGAAAGGACACTCGCGCACATAAACATACACAGACGCACCAGACGCAGGTCATGCATGGATTAATTGTCAAAATCGCAACGGCCTTCGCCTCCTCTCTTAGGGAGGAGAAGCACGAGGGGAGAATTAAATGCTGACAAGAGAGGGAGATGCACGGGGGGGGGAGGAGAGGGAGGCCCAGATGAAAGGGAGCGAGAGACTTCAATGATATGGACGGGAAGGGAGTCACTGAGGCTGAACATCAAATCGATTGAGCAGCCAAACGGGCCTGGCAGTCACCCAGCGATTCATGGTCCTACGGTGTTGACATGCACGCGTATACGAACGCATGCCTGTTCACATACACGCGCGCACACACACACACGCCTACACATGCATACACATACACCCTCTTCAGCTGATCAGACCAGTATCAGCCCTCCATGCTGGTTTAACACCAGTGCCTCGTGGGTTCGTCCCTTCTTCCACAAATCTAGTTCTGTAGGCTTTGTCCCGCTGAGCATGATGTCATCAGACTAGCGCTAATCTCTTTAGCACAAAGGACAACATCACTCAACTCACCCGCACAGCCAATCACAGCAGAGCTAGCAGGCTGTTGGTGCGGGGACAGGGGTTAGCTGAAGCCCTAAGCAGCTGCGTTTCTGCGTTTCTGACCAGATTCATGTCATTTGATTGAGGTATGTTTAATTGATTGAAAAACATACCAGCTATTTAGACTCCAGACTCATAAGATAATAAATTTAAAGAGGGACACATGACATTTAAAGACGATGCATGATAAAGGAGCACAGCCAAGGGGTATCGACGCTGAGTGGAAGGTCGCGTTCTGAGCATCTACGTTCTGCAGTAGTGTGGTTCCTATCCGAGAACATGTGATGTTGTCAGAAAGATGGACTGGAGGAATTATGTCTTCAGGATCCAACTGACATTTGACATTCAGGATCCAAATGTCACTGTGAGGATCCAACTGTCATTTAGCCTCCAACTGTCACTCAAGATCCAAATGTCATTCAGGATCTAACAAAGAAGTTATGACCCGTTTAACCTTCAATGTGATCTACTTCTTGAGTTAGCTCAGTTCTAGAATGTGGCCATACACCCCCCTCTCTCTAGTTTCAGGACAGTACCTAGGGGGGATGTGCGCAATCCTAACCCCCGTGCTGTTTGTCCCTCAGCCCAACCTGTACCCCACGGTGGGGCTCCAGACCCCCGGCGAGGTGGTGGACGCCAACTTCGGCCAGCACCCCTTCGTCTTCGACATCGAGGACTACATGAGAGAGTGGCGGACCAAGATCCAGGCTCAGATCGACCGCTTCCCCATCGGGGAGCGCGAGGGAGAGTGGCAGGCCATGATCCAGAAGTAAGGCTCCAGCACTGTCGTTCCAGGACTCAGCCCTATGGTTCCAGCACAATGACTCAGAGCTCTTGAACTGCTCATAGGATGAGTGATTCAAGAATTTCTGGGTCCTTGGGATAATACCGTGACGCAGTGATGATCCAGTAGTCATTTAGTTTCAGCACCAGGACTTGGAACTCTTTATATGCTCCAAAGATGAGACCTACAGGAATCGGATGTGGTCAAGACATATTCATTTGATCTCAAACAATCAATATAATCGGCACACTACAGTAGGCAAAAGGAAGCAAACTAAATGGTACTATAAACCAACTAAAATGATTGGAGGAAAGGGAACTAGGTACAACCATGCAAAGACATAGTCGTAAAATACACTATGAATGCATTACATCGATCGTGTGTGTCAAAGAACGGCATTTATAAACCAAATGTGATCACGTGTCATGTATTGTTTTGTGTGTTAAGAAGAACACTGAATAACGATACAGGCTGAATCCTGGCTAACCACACACATAAGGAACATCTGGGAGTTCTAGGGAGTCAGGATAAAGCAGTTTATCTAGATCCTCATGAATCATTTAGCACTTTGCATACACACAAACTCAAGCAAAAACACAAACGCACAGCACTTCCTAGTCATTTTATTATTGAACCTATTGCAAAATGCAAATTGAGATGGTGGGTCTCAGGCTTGTATCATTTCGAGATTTGTGATGTAGGATTTGAGATGAGGGATGCATCCTGTAATGCAGACCTGCAAAGCCTTCTTGTGATTCAGGACGATACGGATCAAATAAGTGTTAAATGAACTGAAATTACACAGTGCTTTTCTAACCAGCGGCCACTCAAAGCGCTTTACAGTACAGCGGTGTCAGCCATGCAAGGCGACATCCAGCTTAGCGGGAGCGGTCAGGCTGAGGTGTCTTGCTCAGGGACAACTCGACACTCAGTTAGGAGCGGTCAGTGATCAAACTAGCAACATACCGGTTACCAGCCAGGCCGCTCTATCCCCTGAGCCACATGCCACCCCTCGCTACCACCTAACTAGGGGCTAATGGTGGTGTTCTACTCCTCTGGTTGGTTTGTAGTTTGGGTGCTGGAGATCCACACCTCAGTGGTTTACCATGTGTCTGTGAAGCTCCACCTCTCAGCCTTGTGTTGTCTCCCAAGGATGGTGGCGTCTTACCTGGTCCACCACAGCTACTGTGCCACGGCGGAAGCCTTTGCCAAATCCACGGACCAGGCGGTGCATGAGGAACTGGCCTCCATAAAGAACAGACAGAGTGAGTGCCCACTGAGCGTCACGCACTGAATGTGGATGTAAAGCTGGATCAGACTGTTGAACCCAGATGGTTTGCATAAGCGTAACCGCTACATTGGAATTTTTTCATTTTTATTGCTGCTTAAACCTTGATGTTTGTGTGATTTAGATGCAACATAATTTTTGTCATGCATTTTCAGGCGATTTACTTTGAATCCAGACTAGTTTACCTGATGTGAATTCGGAATAGTTTACCCGGTGTGAATCCAGACTAGCTAACGCAGCGTTCTGTATGGATCTAGACTAGCTAATGTAGCGTTCTGTGTGGATCTAGACTAGCTAGCATAGCGCATAGCATGGGCGAGCGGTCATAATAAGCTATAAATGCAGTGCATGCCCAAGCCCTTCAATAAAAATAATTGAAAATATTAATCTGGCAGTGTGTTCAATTATACAATACCTTAGTTTTACTGTTTTGGTCTTAAATCCGTGCCTAATCTGTCCCGTTTCGCTTGCGAAAAGCTGGAAAGCTGACGAGCTTGTTTCGCGCATGCGCACTGTGACACCGACTAGTACAGTTGCTAAAGGCCGTGTTTACTGTAGATGAGCGTTTTGAATGGCAAAAAAGCTGTCAGTGAAGCAGCTTATCTGCCAACGCGCATGCGCAAAAATGACGAATCTGCGGCGCTACTAGCCTAGTTCGTTTTAAAAACACACCGGCAGCAGCGCCTACTGATCTGAGACGTGTCAGTGAGTTACTGTAAATGCTGTGCGGAAAACCAGCTGTGGTCTGTGATTGAGGTGCAGACGGGTGAGTTTGGAGCTGACGAGAGGATCGCGCTGACGACCGCTTCGTTACATTTTTCTCATTGAAAAACTATACAACTGGCATTTAGATGATGTTCTCCATAAAAAAATAAGTGAAATACTGTAATAACAATTCGGTTTTAGTAATCAACCGCTTATAGTGATCAAATGTACTCTGGACCAACGTGATCACTACAAGCTGTTTCCACTAACCATATTATATTTTTTATTAAAAAATATAATGCCCCCCCACGGGCGCGCATGGTATTGACACTTCAGCATGACCACAGTAAAAAGTCACCGCTCGCCACTGGCGCATAGGTACATTTTTTGCATTTACATGATTGATCTATAACAAGCAATACGGCAAAAGATATTTCTGAAAACGTTCAAATAACTTCACTTGTGTAAAACAATGTGTATCGCTTTCCATACGCATTTTTTAAATAGCCTGTGCAGCATGTGAACACAAAGGATTGTGTGTATTTTGGCTCGTTGAGAATCCATCGATGCATCCTTAAAATATTTCGGAATTCTCAAAAATAAAGGGCGTGAATTTCTGAATGTTCTCAACATTGGAACAGTGCTTGTCAGCGTTCTATGATGTAGCGTCCTTAAAAAGGTGGCCATTGAGCATGCTTCCTTCACATTGGGAAACAGCCCTAGACTAGCTAACGTAGCGCTCTGGGTGAACCCACACTAGCTAACGTAGTGTTCTGCATGGATCTAGACTAGCTAACGTAGCGCTCTGTGCGAATTCACACTAGCTAACGTAAGGCTCTGTGTGAATCCACACTAGCTAACATGGCGCTCTGTGTGAATTCACACTAGCTAACATGGCGCTCTGTGTGAATTCACACTAGCTAACGTAAGGCTCTGTGTGAATCCACACTTGCTAACATGGCGCTCTGTGTGAATTCACACTAGCTAACATGGCGCTCTGTGTGAATTCACACTAGCTAAAATGGCGCTCTGTGTGAATTCACACTAGCTAACGTAGCGCTCTGTGTGAATTCACACTAGCTAATGTAGCGCTCTGTGTGAATTCACACTAGCTAACGTAGCGCTCTGTGTGAATTCACACTAGCTAACGTAGCGCTCTGTGTGAATCCACCCTAGCTAACGTAGCGCTCTGTGTGAATCCACCCTAGCTAACGTAGCACTGCTATCCTTCTATTGATCGTGTGTGTGTTACAGAGATCCAGAAGCTGGTGTTGTCTGGCCGGATGGGCGAGGCCATCGAGACGACCACGCAGCTGTACCCCAACCTGCTGGAGAGGAACCCCGACCTGCTCTTCATGCTGAAGTAGGGCCCTACGTGTCTTTAATGTCCACTTCCTCATTTAGTGATTAACGAGACCCATCTCCAGACAACCACTGACCTTCTTAGAGAAGGTTCCGCTAAAATGCTTTTTGATTATTTTGTTTGTTTGAATTTTGTTTATCAGACATTGTAGTTCTGTTTTCTGATTGGCCATCTCTCCCTCTTCCCGCCCCCCCAGGGTGAGACAGTTCATTGAGATGGTGAACGGGACGGACAGTGAGGTGCGCTGTCTGGGCGGCCGCAGCCCCAAGTCCCAGGACAGCTACCCCGGCTCCCCCCGGCCCTTCAGCAGCCCCAGCCACAAGGCCAGCAGCTCCACACCCTACCTCACAGGTACGGCCAATCAGAGCAGCCCTGCCTCACAGGTACGGCCAATCAGAGCAGCCCTGCCTCACAGGTATGGCCAATCAGAGCAGCCCTGCCTCACAGGTATGGCCAATCAGAGCAGCCCTGCCTCACAGGTACGGCCAATCAGAGCAGCCCTGCCTCACAGGTACGGCCAATCAGAGCAGCCCTGCCTCACAGGTACGGCCCATCAGAGCAGCCCTGCCCCACAGGTACGGCCCATCAGAGCAGCCCTGCCCCACAGGTACGGCCCATCAGAGCAGCCCTGCCTCACAGGTACGGCCAATCAGAGCAGCCCATCCCAGAGCAGCCATCAGTGCAGCCCTGCCCCACAGGTACGGCCCATCAGAGCAGCCCTGCCTCACAGGTACGGCCAATCAGAGCAGCCCTGCCTCACAGGTACGGCCAATCAGAGCAGCCCTGCCTCACAGGTACGGCCAATCAGAGCAGCCCTGCCTCACAGGTACGGCCAATCAGAGCAGCCCTGCCTCACAGGTACGGCCAATCAGAGCAGCCCTGCCTAACAGGTACAGTCAATCAGAGCAGCCCAGCCTCTCTGGGACGGCCAATCAGGGCAGCCCTCCCTCACATGTACAGCCAATCAGTTCATTCAGTATCCCTTCAGTACATTTGGTTTGATCGTCTTTTTATACAAATTCAGTGTGACCAGTTGCTCCAGTATGATCGATCACATCCTAACCGTAGTCTAGAATGACCGATCATTCACTGCTACCACTGGCTTCTACTGGCCTGATGTAGTACTCTTATCAACACCTTGATGTCTGATCTATTTCAAGACCTTTCAACGACTAATCGATCTAAGCTGTTAGGCCGACATTTTGTTTTGAGTAGAGTTCAGAAGGAGTGTCTGCAATAGGACCAGGTGAACTGTCCCCTCCCAGGTGTGCGATCGCTCTCTTCTGTCCCCTCAGGGTTCGACAGCAACTGCTGTAATGGTGTGACAACCAGCAAAAGCCACAGCTCCTCCCCTCACTCCCACAAGCCCTGCCCCCCTGCAACTAGCCCCGCCCTCCCAGTGTCCGATGTCAGCCTCAACGGGACAAGGACTCAGCCAATCAGCAGGTATGGCACTACCTCTCAACCTCGTTAACACGTTCAGACCAACGGCTACATGAGAATGTTAATTTGGCTCACGACAATTGTTAGCCAAATTACATAAAGCGAAAGCCTGCATGCTTAGCCTCTTAGTTAGCCCCTCTTTTAACCATTTGTTAGCCCGTTCGTTAGTCTTATAGTATATGTTTCAGCCTGTCACCTGTTAGCCAGTCAGTTGACCAGTTAGCCCTTCTGCTAGCCAGTTTGTCAGCCCGTGGGTCCGTCAGTGTACTGACCGGTCCTTCCTCCTCCAGCGACGTGGACATGGAAGTGGACCACTTCACCAACGGCGTGTCAGACTCCTTCTCCAACGGCTTCCTGAACGGAAGCACCAAGCACGCTGCGGAGACCCCCGACTGCGACGCCGACATGGGTCAGTACCACCCTTCATTCATTAAAACAAGACGCTGTACTATCATCCAGCCGGTCTTACTGTTATCCCCACGTTTTGGCTCGAGTGCTGATGTGTGCGGAACCCATTGAATGATTTCTCCCCCTCCCCTGTGAGAGGCCCTTTTTGTACATTCCTCTGTCTGACCCTGGGATCTGATTGGCTGGGGTCCCAGAGGTAGAGTCGGGCCAGTCCAAAAGGCAGCTGTGTGGGGGGAGCCAGGCGGCCATCGAGAGGATGATCCACTTCGGCCGGGAGCTCCAGAGCATGAGCGAACACCTCCGCCGGGAGTGCGGCAAGAACTCAGCCAATAAGAAGATGCTCAAGGTAACCTCTGACCCCTCACTGACGACTAGCCCTGTCTGCTAGGCTTACAGCTTTGGTAAATGTCCTTTAACTGTGGAATAATAGCGCTACACTTAAACCGTGATGTAACACGGCCGTTTGGTTCCACAAATCGACGACCACTTTATTCCCAGAAGCGGGTTGAATTGAGATGTTCACTGTCCGTCTTTAAAATAGTTAAAGGAAGTAGTTGACATGATCTTCTTCTGTGGTGGACGGTGTTTCAGTGACCACTGCAATGACTGCCTCAGCGATCCACTGTGTGGTGTCGGCTTTAGCCGATATATCCTTCACTTGCAGATTTTAAAGGGAATTTTGTATGTCCCATACCGGAAAACTTTGTTGCAACAGCGCTGAGTTGTATCTTGATTTGCGATATGTCAAAGCATGTGATAACGGGCTTAAGGTTACATCCCAAAAAGCATTAGTAGGTTTGCTGCCCTCTAGTGGTTGACATCAGAAAGTTCTTCGCACATTGACCAAAACATCAGGGGTGTTTCGATCCATTGTGTTTGTGTGATTTTGGAGCAAAATGATTGGACTTAAGAGATATTTAGGTTTGTGCAAATCAACCCATTCACAAACAGATTGTGAAGCCATGGTCATAAATACTAACATGGCTCCATCGGTCTCTCTCTGCCTCACCTTCTCTCCCCTCTCGCTCTCGCTCTGCAGGATGCCTTCAGCTTGCTGGCCTACTCAGACCCCTGGACCAGCCCCGTAGGATACCAGCTGGACTCCATCCAGAGAGAACCTGTCTGCTCCACGCTCAACAGTGCAATACTAGGTAGGCCTAAATGGCAGTGTGTATTATAATACTAGGTAGGCCTACAGCGCAGTGTGACTTATACTGCACACTACCTACAAGTCACACTGCAGCGCAGTATGACTTGTCCTAGGTAGATCTCCACCACACCGTGTCTTATAATGGGTAGGGCTAGGGTAAGCGCCCCGTTACATGGACCCGCTTCGCCCCAAGCATTACAGTGGCGGCCGTTTCCTGGATAAGGGCTGCAGCATTCACTGGCCAATTCCCGTGATTTGACACGTCTAATCCTGTCTCTCCCTCTCTCTCCCCCCCCATCTCTCTCTCTCTCTCTCTCCCTCCACCAGAGACCCATAACCTCCCCAAGCAGCCCCCGCTGGCCCAGGCTGTGGGCCAGGCGGCCCAGTGTCTGTCCATCATGGCGCGCTCCGGCAGCGGCTCCTGCGCCTTCGCCACCGTGGACCACTACCTGCACTAACCCCGCCCCCAATACACACACATACACAGACAGACGTAAAGACGGACATACAGACACACACCCAGACAAAAACAGACATACGCCGACAGAAAGACTGACAAACGCACACACACTAAATGACGCAGATGCACACACACTGACTGACTGGCGCACACACACTGACAGATGCAGACGCACAGACAGACGCAGACGCACACACACTGACTGACGCAGATGCACACACACTGACTGACTGGCGCACACACACTGACAGATGCACGCAGACACACACACACCTGACTGACAGACGCACGCACACACACACTGACTGACAGACGCACGCACACTGACTCAGATACTGACTGACAGACGCACCACACTGACTGACGCAGATACTGACTGACAGACGCACACACTGACTGACGCAGATACTGACTGACAGACGCACACACTGACAGACAGCCGCACACACTGACTGACGCAGATTCAAACACACTGACTGACGCAGAAGCACACATTGACTGACGCAGACGCACACACTGACTGACGCAGACGCACACACTGACTGACGCACACACACTGACAGACGCACAGACAGACGCAGACGCACACACACTGACTGACAGAGACAGACACACACACACTGACTGACAGAGAGACACACACACACTGACAGACAGAGACACACACACTGACTGACAGAGAGACACACACACACTGACTGACAGAGAGACACACACTGACAGAGACACAGACACACACCTTATAATGAATTCCCTCTTCTTTGCGAGCCCCCCCCCTCCCTCTAGCCAGGGCTGTGACATCGCTCAGACGCTGCTAGCCGAGAGTAGCTAACATCAGAACACTTTTTACCCCCAGATGAAGACTGCAGCGCTATAAGTGCTTGCCACCCCCCCTCCCTCTGGTCGAGCTAAGCCCCGCCCCCAGGTGTACGTACGCCTGAGTAGCGAGGCACGCGCAACATCAACGCACTTCATCGAGCTAACGGGAGCTAGCCTGCTGACGAGGATTGGTAAGCCTGAGGGGTGCTAGCCTGCTATCGTTAGCTACCTAGCCTGCTAACAGATGTGCACCATAGCAGTGGCTATGGTGCTGACGGGAGTTGGTCAGCTAGCTGACGGGAGTTGGTCAGCAAGCAGATGCTAGTGCTGCTATCCGGCAGTTGGTCAGCAAATGTTAGCTAGCCGGCTAACAGATGCTAGCCTGCTACCGGCAGTGGGTCAGCTAATGGTGGCTAGCCCGCTAACGGAAGTTGGCTAGCCAGCACACAGGACTGTCGCGGTCCAGACACTCGTTTCATCAAGGCTTTGCGGACCGAGTGCACGTGAGCCGTGTGCACGTGAGCCGACGGCTACGACAGAACCACAGACCCTCCGCCTCCCGGAGGGGGGGGGGGGGGGGCAGGAGACCTGTGAGATGCATGAGGACTCCTGACCTCCAGGGGGCGACCTCCCCCCCCCCCACCTCCACCACCACCTCGTTTCGTCTGTTATATTTTGGCGGGAGATGGGGCCAGGGGGGGCGATATCTTAGTCCCCGTTTTGTTTTTAGGTTTTTCTCCCCCGGGGTGACATGGCATCAGACAGATGAGTAATATTGTTATTTTTATTCTAATTATCATTATCCAGATTGTTACTTGCATTCACAGTATATTTGTTAAGCGCCCGAGTGTCACGACCGTAATAAAGTTCCCCCTCCCACTCAGTCTAGCACCGATGGCTGTGATGTACATGTTGACCGTTAATATCATCCACCCGCTATTAGCTATGTATCCAGACCAATGGACACCTCCTCCACGCTGGTCATTTAATGAGTTGGACCCCAGTATTAATGGAACGAGGACACTCGCCCAACGTCCAGAAGAATCGCTTCGATTGATGATCATTGAAAGGTGACATATTATACCACCAGGTGTAAGTGTAATTAACTATTACAAGCCGTTTTGAAAACCTGCCTCTTCTGACATCACAAGTGTGCGTGTCCACCTAGATGTGTGCTGGATAGATCAGCCTACTCAGTGGAGTGTAGCAAACATTGCTCATTTATCCGTCATACATCTAGGTGGACACGCCCACTTGTGATGTCAGAAAGGGCAGGTGTTGGTGTGAACGGCTACAAGCCGTTCACACCAACACCTGGTGGGATGTCACCTTTTTAAAACGATTCTAAAGTTAGTGAACGTGTGAGCGAGGGTAAACTTCCTCTTCTATGGACGTAGCCACACCCCGACCTCCAGACTGATACCTTTTACCTTTATATGATTTAGATTTTTGATATGTGTTTATATTAACCCTTTATTAACCAAGAACTCAGGAGCCAGCCTCTGCGTTCTCCTCTGATTGGTCCAGAGCGCCGATATCCCAACTGTCAATAAAGGAAGCGGTTGGCCATATGTTTTGATATGTATGATTTGAACCTGGGTTCCAGCGACCGCTTAGGACCGGTCTAAACAACCCAGTCCCTCCCTCCCTCTCCGCCGCATGTCTTTATTCTTTTTTAGACGGGCCACCCTCTCCTGTCGACGTTTCCTCCCTCTTTTTTTCCCTCGCCCCTCCAACCCATCCCAGTCTGAAGTCCAGTATGGTCCGATCCCAGAGCCCACACCGAGCTCCCTGCGTAGCCCGGTCCGTGCGGGCCCGGTACAGGCGGGGCGAGGGCTGAGGCCTCCCGGTGTTGGACTGGCCCAGAGTCGGATGACTCGGCGCTCGTGTTCGTTGGTCTGGATGGAGAGCAGTCACAGCTTTAGAAGTCTTTCTAGACGTGTTTTGAGTGCGTGTGGACCCTGTGCATGCCGTAGTGAGCAGCTGGGTGTGGTTATATTTCTGGCGGGGCCGAGGCCCTGCCGTGTGGCCCGTGGCGGTTGCTACATGATGTGCAATGTGTGTGTGAGGGTGAAAACGATTTCTATTAAACATGACAAACGACAGCTTGTCTGGATGCTGACTGACGCTGGGGGAACGATTCAGGAGGGGAAGTCTCGGATGGAACTTTAACGTATCCTCTGTCTAGTTACAGGACTTTTTGGATCCAACAACGTAACGCAAAGTCTTTCGTTTGTTTAATAGCAGCATAGTAAAAGTTAACCTTATCCATTATATAGGTATTTTTAGATATTCCGAAAGTACCAACAACTACATTGACCTTTATTTGGTTCACTGTCAAGTGGGCATTTTTTTAAAACTTAGTTTAACAAGCATTTGATTTAATCTTTAACGGTTTATCAACTAGTGAAGTATATCCTGCTTCCTAATCTTGAATTTGAAGGTCACCAGTGACATTTTAAACCCAATGTTTTATATGGAGAAATCAAAGCTAAACCAAATTAACATTCATGAATATCGTAAGATGTTTATTTTATTGTACAGGGTTAAATTCCACTTCATGTCAATATCACACATTTCAAAACTATACAGAAGTTACACAAAAATCCCCTCGTCAGTACCACAGGGGTCCCTAGATCTGCTTGGGGCCTCAATGCTTCTACACCTTTAGGGTCTTTCCCGTTAAGTAAAATTCCACCTCACACTCGTCCAATCAGGCAGCGTTATGGCTGGATCAGATGTTTTTTAGCAGGGTAGGGGAGTACAAGTGTCGTTTATGCTTCCACCTTGGGCCGGCTGACCCTTGACCGCTTCAGCTGGAGGCGACCTGACCCATGACCTCTTCAGCTGGAGGCGACCTGACCCCTGACCTCTTCAGCTGGAGGCGACCTGACCCCTGACCTCTTCAGCTGGAGGCTGCCTGCTTCCTGTGGAGCCAGCGCTGCTTCATCCGCTCCGCCTTGGCCTTGTGTTTGGGTGCTGAGGGACACATCGCCACGGTAACCAGACGTTACTGTCATGTTTACGTTCTGGATGACTGAATACTTAAGGTCTGATTCATAACGGGGTGGGTTACCCTAATTTGCAAACACATTTTTTTCATGCTTAAGTAAACCGACTAGTACACCTCTTAAGATAGTTTATAGTGGCTTCAAACCACTCCCAACACGGTGGCGTTTGTAATGCCAGGGTTTGGCCACAAGTGGTGCTGTTGTAGGTGATTGTGTGTAATACCAGGCATTTGCCACAACTGTTAAGAGTTAACTCACCCCAATTCTTCCTCACAAACTCCACAGACGGCGCCTTCTTGGGCCCCTTGTTCTTGAGAGACAGGATCGCCTTATCTGCAGAACGACATAAGTTCGGTCAGAGAAGAGAAGCTAACACAGCTAGGGGCCTAGCTAACATTGTAGCCGTCTCTGTAGAGGTCGTCCATATTGGGGCGTCTCTTGTCCAGAGGCCGGCCGTTGTTGTAGCAATGCTCAAATTGAGACAGATCATTGTCCGAGGACTTCTGCCACAGAGTGTAGCTTGCATGACTACCACCCTTTTCCCTTCAGGCCGTAGTACAAACAGTTTTAACTTTAAACTCCCCTCTCCATAACACGTCTGGGTGGACACACCCACCTGTGAAGTAACTTTAGGGTTGACGTTGAAGCGGCTAAACGACACAAAAAAGAGCGACACCTGGCCAAATGGATGACTGCAGCTCTTTGAATAGAGGCCACTTAATTCATCCCACAAACCAAACCAGTTATAAAGAACTTGTTACAAGAGCCAAAATGGCAGCGCAGCGTCTCCCTACTTGTGGTCCTGCGGCTGCCCAGTCCATAGAGCCGGTCCTGGACGAAGCCTGCCGCCGCACGCTGCTGGGCTGCCGCTAGCGTTAGCTCGCTGACTAGCTTCACTGTGTAGCCCCCCGGCAGGCTGAGGGACAGAGGTCAGATAACTGAGGATTGCTGATCTCAGGAACACACAATTAAAAATTAATTAAAAGGACAATTCCGGTATTTTGAACATTGAGCCCCCTTTCTGGTTTGTCTAGTATTTGGCCAATTTTGAATCGCCCCTGCATGCTTCGCAGTGACTGGCTATGGGCATTCACAAAACTGTCAGCCCTTAAACCTTTGTTTTCAGAAATGTGAAACTCATCGAGGTGTTAGTGGTGTTCGTTGAAGTTTCTCACCAGAAACGGAAAGGGGGGTGGTTGTAGTCTTTTCACTCAGTTCTCTGTATCAACAGTAGGGCTAGAACCGAGCGAAAAGACTACAACCGGCCCTCCTTTCCGTTTCCGGTCCGTTTCATTTACAAAGTGCCGATTTACAAAATGCCAAATAAAAACACGACAGAAATTGTATTTCGCTACTTGATGAGAAACATCAACGAACACCACTAACCACTCGACGAGTTTCACATTTCTGAAAACGGTTTAGGTTTTAAGGACAGTTTTGTGAATGCCCATAGCCAGCCATTGTGAAACAGGTTGGGGTGATTGGAAATTGAGAGTTAGAGAATCAATGTTCTAAATACCAAAATTGTCCTTTAAATTAAGTGCAATTTGACAGAATGCACATATAAACACATGCTTATTTTTCCTTTCATATTAGATAATATATAATAAGCAACTTTCTTAAATATAGATAATGAAAAAAATGAAGTTCAAATCAAGTACCATGTAATTAAAAGTTTGAGAAATCCATATTTACTTCCTAATTTTCCTAGATGCGTCAATCTCCTCCCCTGATCCAACTCCTTCGTCACTCTCCTCCTCTTCCTCAGACTCTTCTTCAGCTTGGAGGAAAGGTTAGAGTTAATCACAATCGGTATTAGTCATATTCAGCTGTGCACAACAGAAGTACTCCATATAGTTAGACAGAGTCAAGCTCTAACCCTAACTATGGCTTCCACCAAATAACGGACAAGACTTTAATAACTCATCTTGTAGTATTCTCTCTTAATGGTTAAAGTTCCATTGAATTGGTTAAATTAAACCAGCATGTTGAGTGAATGTATGATTAACATGCAAACTGGCAGAATGGAGAGCGGTTACCTTCATCTTCATTTGGTTTCTTCTTCCTAAAAGATGATCAAAGTATGGTTACTTGAGTTTCATTTGAGACTCATTAATATAAATACTAGTCCGTTTATCATGACCACACAGCGCTCTTACTGTGGAGGAGCTGCCTCGATTTCCTCCAAGACGTCATCAGGGAGGAGTATTCTCTTCTGCAGACGGAGTAAGACAAAATTGGTTGAATAAAATGCAGATTATAACTGATACGCAAGGCAAGGGATCTGGGTGCGTTTCCCAAAACAGTCAGGACGTTAGCATTTTTCCGACTTATTACTAAGCCCAGTTGTACTATGCAGCAGCTGAACTACGAGTGTTTCCCAAAAATCTCCATCTAACACAGCAATACGTAGCTGACCTCCTCGTTGATGAGCTGCGTACTTTAGCTAATACATAGTGAACAGATGTTTTCTGAAGGCAGAGCTCAGTTGCTCTGAGGCATTAAATCATTCACAGGTGGAAGCCTCACGATATTTAGACTACATGCATACAGCCAACTTGATTGTGTGTATATATAGCCTACCTATCCTTTGTATCAACATTAGAAACCATTTCTGAAATAATTGTATTGGAAAAAACGTCACAAATTTGTAATGACACCGGCCAATTCATCAGCATAGGCACTATATGCAATTCAATATAGTTGCTGCAAATGGTTGAATTTGGTGAAATAAGGATATGGATAAGTAATAAATTACTTTTCTCTCCTTTGGTGCGCAAGGGTTAAATGGCTAAGTGGTTAGAGCACTCGCCCATATTATCAGCTGATATTTCTTTTTTTTGTGTATCAGCCGATATTTTTTTAATATCGGGCGATTTTTTTTTCTTTTTTCGGCATGATTTACAGACAGTTCAATAAATTCTTTTTTTAATTTTATTATTGAGACATTGTAACATTTGTTATCATCATTGTGTCATTTTTATGATGTCAATTGAGGGAGGCTTAGCCTGGAAATCCAGACCCACATCTAGAAAGCTGTAGGGTCTGGCAACAAGTAATGAAAATGGCCCAAATCGAGGGGGGCGGCACCAAGCATGCATTTGAAAATATCACTGGATAATACACATTGGATAACACTATGACCAATGCGCTATCGGCTAACACTATGACCAATGCGCTATCGGCTAAGGTTGATGAAAAAAAAAATCGCCATCGGCCCTAAGAAATCCATATTGGTCGATCCCTAGTTCAAACCCTGCCAGATGCGTCTTGTTTCCTCAGTTCTAATGATGGATTTTTGAACTCTTTACAGTACCTAGGCTGTATATTTCCCTCCTACAATATTTTATAGCCAATTCATTTTGCCAGGGGGGCAGCATCTTGTGTTGTCCCCGCAATGGATGCATGTTTCTTGATACTTTATTTTAAATTGTAGGCTATAAATGAATTCACTTCTCTAAAACCCACTGCCCAGAATCTTATCAAATATGAAAAACTAACAGGGTTGTTAAAGAAAATATTTGTGAGCCATTAAATGTCGAGTGATGTTCCCCACCCTAACAATTGGAGGCCTATTGTACTAACTCGGAATGCTAATTTTGTAAAAAAAAAAGAAAAGACAGAAGACTGAAATCGGTCACGTGACCATGAATATCCAGGAAGCATGTGGCCTAATATGGACCTACAACAGCCCCAGAGCTGTTGTAAATAATTTGCCTTTTTACCATGTGAGTAATAAGGACTCAGACAGACTATGTTGTTGGTAAACAGTCGGGGAGCCTCCTAGTACAATGGAGTTTAATAACTTCCTCCATACTATGAGCTTACTATGTAGGTGAAATGGTTTTGGGGAACACTTTCCTATTAACAGTTGAGTCCCTAAGAGGCAGGTTGCTAAGGAAGTTAGCAACTATGCTTTTGGGAAATGAACCCCTGTACGTGATACACAAGGGTCATAGAGTCAACTCCCCGTACACACCTTCTGCTCTTGGAACAGCTCGTGTCTCTTCTTCCGCTTCTCCTTCAGCTGTAATTTCTCCCTGGGGAAGAAGTGATGGACGTCACAAAGCTGCATTTCCAAAGACGATAGCACCCCACTGATCACCTTAATGAAATGAGCCAGCATGCAGGTGTTCTGCCAATAGAATTGTGCTACCTAGTGGTTCTGCGCATGTCAAATATATTGACCCGTGGGGTAATGGTGTAAAATACTCTACCCCTGAAATCTCAAATTAAGACATTACCAGGGTTTTTTCTGCATTATAAATTTTGAGGCGGCCGCCTCGCTGATATTGTCCGCCGCCGCGCTGGAATCTTGATTGAAAATCAATGTAGTTCTATGGAAGCTCAGTGGCGCTGTTTTCAAATCGGACCGCAGCAGAAGGGTGCGTTTGATTTCATCTCCAGGCGGCAAAATGACGTTGACGCGCTGCTTGTGTTCCCGCGGGGCGGGGCTCATTGGGGCTCCGCTCCGGTCTAACCTTGTACTGAGCGCGAACGCACCTCACTGGCGCAGAGCGGCTGGTAGTATTTATTCCAGAAATATTCTGTATTGAGATGTCTATTTTCCTACGATTTGTGCAGTGAAATGTCAGTAAACCCTGAAGTCCGTTAGCATTTTTAGCATTTAAAGGTAGCGCAATGTAGAGCTGTCAGAAATTAAAAGCAGCCTCCTCTCTCATCATATTTGCAGCAACAGTAGGTGCGTTTCCATTACCCCTTGAAATCATGCTTGAAATGCGCAAAACCTAAATATCGAAATTAAAAACTGGTAATGGAAACACCTACATTTCGAAAAAAACTCAAATATCGCAAAAAAGTTTTTACGCTCTCATGAGGTGGTTTTTGAGACGTATCGATACAAACGTGTATCGCAAAGTGTAATGGAAACACTTTTTTCTCTTTTCTACACGTCACCGGCGTGTGTGTCCACGCTGTGTTGGTTTATGTGACTTGAGACAAATTAACCACATGTTTTTTGTCATGCATTGCTGACCTGGGCATGTTTCTCAATAAATGATAAAAACCTTTCCCATCATTCCCCTTTTCCGTGCATGGTTGAAGGAAATTTCGCTCGCATCCACACTCCCAACTCCCTCCTGCGCCGAAATGTCACCTTAAGTCACATAAACCAGTACGGGTGTGTGGACACCACCACTTATATTGTTGACAGCACCTCATCACCGCTGGTGTTAAAAGGCTCCGTTCTTTCTGCAGTCAGGGTAAAGCGCACATCCGCCGTGTTGGTAAACAAATAATCCCTCTCATATCAACGGAGGCAGCCGTGCTTGAGCAGCTTGTGTGAGTGCAGGCCAGCGGGGGACAGGGGAGGGGGCATTCGGGCTTCAGCATGGTATAAAACAACTCGCCCTAGTGTGAGTGTGCCCTTATTTTTGGCCGCTGCAGCGCCACACGGGCTTTGCCTTTCAGCAATCAAGCGCTGTTTTCGTCAAAGTTAAAAACAATAACAGCTGTATACAGCTGAGATCGCTGTGCCGTCACCATAGAAACGCAAGACGCATTACGACTCATTCGCAAAATACCTTTCAATGGAAACACCCGCAAATAGCAATTGCACTTTCTGTGCTGTCCCATTCCTCCACACTTGGCTCAGTGCGCTTGGTTACGCACACACTTTGGTGACGTTTTGCCGGCGGAACGTATATTTACATATAGTGTGCAGCATAGATTAAGTGGCCAAGCGTGTGGGGGAGATTTAAAAGCAATCGGGACACGCTTGACAAGTGCAGCCTGTGCCATTGCGCACAGTACCACAACTACGACACACCACACACAGACCAGCAACAGTTTTAATAAACAGTGCTGCTGGATCAGTCTCATCTACTCCAAAAGTGTCTCTATGCGCAAGATTCAGATCATTAATGTGTAAGCCCAACTCTAAGTAAATACAGAGTTGGGCTTACACTTACTCTGTAAGTGTGTGTAAGTGTGTGTGTGTGTGTGTGTGTGTGTGTGTGTGTGTGTGTGTGTGTGTGTGTGTGTGTGTGTGTGTGTGTGTGTGTGTGTGGGGGTGGGGGTTGACACGCGATATGCCCCCCCCGGGCGCGCGGCCGCCTCAGCCAAAATTTTGGCCAGAAAAAACCCTGCCAATATAGTATCAAAATATGTTCCCCGTATTCGAGTGAACATGGGGTGGGTAGTAGTACTCTGCAGTGTGAGCATCGTTTGTTCGAGGCAATCGGGGCGACAGTAGCTCAGGAGGTAGAGCGGGTCGGCCGGGAACATGGAGGTTGCTAGTTCGATCCACGGCTCCTCTTAGCCGAGTGTCGAGGTGTCCCTGAGCAAGCCACCTCACCCTAACTGCTCCTGAAGAGCTCACGGCCGCCTTGCACCGTGTTTGATTGTGTGTATGAATCGTCGTAGTTCGCTTTGGATAAAAAAGCGTCTGAGAAATCCCCTAAATGTATGTAAATGCAATTGGTTTAAAAATAGGCTAACAAACACATAAGGTCGCATTTTTTGATAAGGTCCTTGATAGAGACTCTGACAAGGGAGCATACATTGGCCGTACCCCGGCCTCCCCGGGTTGGTCTCCTCACCTCCGGGTCGACTCCACGGCGGCCGCCCTGCTCCGCTGCGCTGCTGCCCGGGACGCCTCCAGTGGCACCTCCTCCGGGGCCTCGTCCTCGCTGGTGTCCAGCGCCAGGCTGAACTCCTCCGACATGTTCGGGGGTAAGAGGATGGCGATGTCTGAACGACTGTTGTGTTGTTGGTCCCACGCTGGCTGGCCAACGTGTTGATGAGTGGAGGGCTCTACGTAATCACTCCGCGCCGCCCCGGTGTGGTCGCAGTACTTCCGGCGATGGAGGGGGCGGTCGGTCGCCCCCTCGTGGTGGAGGTGGTGAACAACAGCCGCACATGTTTTAAAGATAACGGGACAGTATAAATAGATTACTCCCGTTTAGTTGGTGGGAAGAGACGAATGTGGTGCAAATTCATAAACACAATTAAGAATAATGAAAATTTAATGGTTTCTTAAATAAGTCTTGTTTCTTAGAAAAGCCTTTTTATATTTACATTTTGCAGCAATGTAGAAATTCTGCATTATTATATAATTATAAGGTAGATATTGCCGTATAATGTATGAAATGGATTCTATATAGTGAAGCCTATACATCGGGGTGAATTCTCGGTAACTATCTTTCTTTGTGTTCCGTGGGGTCGGAGGTTGATGGGCGCTCATAGGCTGCGTCTGGAGGGTGCGTGACTGCGCGTAACTGCGCATCTAACAAAAGACCGATTACCGTGGGACACACATACACAAACACACACCGCTCTGTCTGCCGACAACAGACCGGCTTGTTTGGCTTTAAAACCCGCTCTCCTGCATAAATGTTTTGGTTTGTGTTGATCTTCCTCACCGCTACGGCGGGCCCCGCGCTCGGCCACCCAACCATGGACGTCGCCCGCCCGACCAAGCCGACCCAGCCCTGCCTGGCCCCGCTGCAGTGGGAGGGCCGGTCCGTGCAGTACAACCACAACTCGGGCCGCAACACCCGGGCGGACGTGTCCTACGACGCCAAGAACCAGAGGCTCCGGATCCTTCAGCAGCACAAGAAACACACCCCGTGTCAGAAGTGAGTGATTGACAGGCGGTGGTGCACGTGCTCTAGGAGCTACCAGGCCGCAGTTTGACTCGTGTTGCACGACAACAACAATGCATCCATGTGACGATGCTGCGATAAACTGCTGGGTCATGTCAACGTAATTAAAGAGTTAGGTTCTGTAGGGAAAGGACCGGGAGATCAAACCTCGCGATAGGTCAACAAGACAGATGATCCAATCTCAGCTCATTTCAATATCACTTACTCTTTGTTTGATTCATTATGTACACTATGTCTATTAAAAGGCGTAATGCACTACTATGTTTAGGGTGTAGTCAGGTGTCGCTCCGTGGTTCAACACGTTTGAGAGCTGAAGGCTGTTTGTTGACGTCCTGTCCCGTTACTCATTCATCATGTTGACATCACGGTCTACCATGTTACAATCATGTTTTATTATCTACACTGCCTGTGAGGAGGAAACATGCCAGGTCTTAGGTTCAGTTTCAGTGGCGGGTGTGTTTCTGCTCCTCGGTGGAGCTGGATGGAGGTGGGTGGGGTTGTGAAACACCACACCCTTCACCAACCGGAACAACAGCACCGGGGTATCTGATTTCAAAAGATCTCTGCAGGGGCGGTGTCAAAAAAAAATAATTCTAAGATGCATAAACGGTATATATATATAATATATATATATATATATATATATATATATATTTATAATATATATATATATATAATATATATATATATATATATATATATATATACTGTGTGTGTGTATATCTATAGACAGTATATGCCTACATATATATATTACAGCTTGACAGATTTGATGGGCTGTCTGATTGATGGACAGTCTGATTGAAGTCTGATTGATTGACTGTCTGAATGATGGACTGTCTGATTAATTGATGTCCGCAGGTATTTCGAGTTCATCTTCCTGTTCCAGAGCGGTCTGATGTTCCAGATCGAGACTAAGACCCAGCAGTGCTCCAAGACCACCCTGACGGAGCCCTGGGACCCCTTCGACATCCCCTCCAACTCCACCTTCGAGGACCAGTACTTCATCGGGGGCCCGGGTGACGTCCTGGAGGTGCAGGAATGGTCAGACAGGAAGCCTGCGCGCAAACGTAAGGCTGCTATTGGTCGAGTAATGTTCCGGCGTGGAGTAACAGGCGTAGCTACGCCGCAGGTTCGCTACGTCCGATATATTAAATTGGTGATGTGGTGCTGGCCGGTTAACCATGAGGAGAGTCCAGGCATCCAGTCCAGTCACCGCAACGTGCTAGAACAGACAGAATAGTGAATTAGAATGGAAAAGTACATAGTGGGAATGTATACTGTATTAACAAAAGCACAAACAAACAAACAAAAGCACAAACAAACACAAAGTGGTCTACACATCGCATCTGTGTCGTTTTCACACTCCTATGTTCCAAATGCACGATTGTAGAGGTGTGTTTTGAGCTTTCCTTCGAATAGCTCCACAGAGTCAGTTTCCCTTATCGCTGGTGGCAGCCTAGGAAGGGGGCCACCTGTGCACCTGTCTGTCTACCTATGTGTCTACCTGTCTGTCTTACCTGTCTACCTGTGTGTCTCACCTGTGTGTACCTGTCTGTCTAACCCGTCCACCTGTCTCTCTACCTGTGTGTCTACCTGTCTATCTAACCTGTCTACCTGTGTGTCTCGCTTGTGTGTCTACCTGTCTGTCTAACCCTTCTACCTGTCTTGTCTGGCTAACCGGTCTACCTGTCTGTCTCCCCTCCCCCTGTGTGTCTCTCCCCAGACGAGGCGTGGGTGGGGGTCTACACCCTGAAGGACTGCTACCCGGTGCAGGAGACCTACACCCTGAACAGCAGCGTCAGCACCTCCACCCGCTTCTTCGACCTCCAGCTGGGCATCAGCGACCCCAGCGTCTTCGTCCCGCCCCAAACCTGTCAATCAGCCAGCCCTCATAGACTGGAGGAGGGGGGCTGCTGAGACCGGGTCCCGCCCCCCACCTGTCAATCAGCCAGCCCTCATAGACTGGAGGAGGAGGGCTGCTGAGACCGGGTCCCGCCCCCCACCTGTCAATCAGCCAGCCCTCATAGACTGGAGGAGGAGGGCTGCTGAGACCGGCGGACATTTTGTTCTGATTAAAGCTATTGGTTATTAATGTGAAACATTGATTATAACGGAGAAAGATTGATTGATTATTGCTGAGATAGATTGATTATTAATGAGAAAGATAGATCATTGCAGAGTAAACTTAATGAGTTATAGCTGTAAAAGTAGTTAGTCTATGTTCCAACCTGTTTATCTCCTGCTGCGTTTCAGTCACCCGGGGGTGGGGGGGGGGGGGGGGGGGGGGGGGTTGAGGCTGTTCAGCTTCACCGAGAGGAAAACCAACTGCTCTGTCACGGGGACGCTCAGGGGAAGCCAGGCACAGACGGGTCGATTTGGACCGGTTCTCAGTGGAGGAGGATAGGTGGGAGAACTGGTCGCTCCTCTGAGATGGGAAATGAGGCTTCACAGCAGAAGTGGAACGCAGTATTGGGAACTGAGAGGTTAAGAGACTACACTACAGAGATAACAAAGGGATTATTTAGTTTATTACGCGTGCACTTATAAATACGGGCCTACTGCTTCCTATAGCAAAGCTTTGAGGTGGAGGATGTGTTTACTCGCGTCAAGAATTGACCTAATTTAAGTTCTTATTTAAGTCCATTTTAAATACCAGGCTGAACAACACAGTTTAAGGTTAAGTTTTAGGTTAGCAAGGGGAGAAAGTTTGTGATTCACTCGTGACAATCAAAGCCATAATAACAAAGTAATCCAATACATTATTTTGATGCAAACTGACTTTTTCTGTGACGTTTCTGAAAATATCAGCTTTTAGCTTTTCTGTTCAATAAAAGGTGATTAATTAACAAGTGTAACGTTTTTCTAACGGTCGTTAATAATTATTCCAAGGCCTCATATCTACACAATAAAAGTAATTTTTATCTTGAGCCTAGCTGAAATAGGAAAGAGAAAAATATATTAGTAATGTGTTGTTTATTGTTATTCATGCGCATTGCCATACAATCGGAGTATTGTGCAAGAGCCACCTCACTGCAGCATCGCGCCTGAGGTGTATTGCGCTAGAACGACTACATCTTCCATGATGCCCCATGCCGTCAGCGCTGCCTGAGCGCGTTGTATTCTATGGTTGTATTGCGTTAGAACGACTACAACTCCCATGATGCCTCGCTCCGTCAGCACCGCCCCCCCGGTCAGCACAGCGGATGACTCGCCGCTTTCGCTTGTTTTCTACGGTGAGTGTTTTGTGTACGAGTCCGAAAGCAAGCGTCGACACGGTGTCCGCGGGTTATTGAACACAACAAGGACTCATTGAGACCGACCTGCCGCACCAACCTGAAGGTAAGATTGCCTTAGGAGGGGTTTATTCTCCGTGGTGCTGCATGGTGCCGACATACGACTGAACCATGTCGCCGCTGTCATGAAATGAAGACACTCAGAATCCGCAGACGCATGTATCAAGCATGACGTGAACTCGATAATATCAGTATTAGTGTTATTAATACCTTCACAGCGCGTTGTGGTTCCCTTCCGTTGTGATTAGTGATGCTCCCGTTTAGACAGCAGGCTGGTAGGCTGCGTTCTGGCATCCATGACATCATTGGTGCATTGATGTGATGTGTGTGATCAGGGATGTGTGCGATCAGGGATGTGTGCGATCAGGGATGTGTGTGATCAGAGATGTGTGTGTGTGTGTGTGTGTGTGTGTGTGTGTGTGTGTGTGTGTGTGTGTGTGTGTGTGTGTGTGTGTGTGTGTGTGTGTGTGTGTGTGTGTGTGTGTGTGTGTGAGATAGAAGTCTTTCTACCGGAGCCCCTCAGTCTGATGCCTAACGAATCATGGGAGCTCTTACTGACTGGTAAGAGCTCTTACTGGTGAACACATACAGCGGCCCAAAGCTTTTACCCTGAAACGCAGGACACCAACAAAAGGTTTCACATCGATACAGTGACGTCATCATGACCCTAGCCAGCTGAAGCCAAAATGGTTGGATCCCTCACTTCCACAGTATACCTGTAGGCATCCTAGATCAAGACCCTATCCCCTATCTGCTCCTTAATGACCTGTCTCTGTGCTGTCTAACCCCTACCTGCTCCGTAATGACCTGTCTCTGAACTGTCTAACCCCTACCTGCTCCTAATGACCTGTCTCTGTACTGTCTAACCCCTACCTGCTTCTAATGACCTGTATCTTGATTCACTTTGTATAGACGTGACTGAAAGGTCATCTTCGGGGCATGTGTTAGATTTGGGGTGAGGCTTAACCAACTGGTTCCTCTTTATTGAATATTAACTGTGTGTTTATGTGTCTTCTGGAGCTAGAGGAGGCTAGGCAGAGAGGATGTGTCTCTGTAACAGTGAGGCAGCCTGAGCTTAGACTACAGAGTCACACGCTGCTCTTTATTGACATGCCTCCAGGATGTTGGTTATGGCACAGGAAACCATATAAAGAACTGTTGATGATAGTTTGCCATATTGTTCCTCTGTCTTTGTGTCTCACTGTCGGTTTGTCTCTTGCTTGCTTGTGCCAGGAGTAAACCTAGTCTATCTGGTTAATGGTTAGTGGTATATGGAGTCTTTTACAGTTATATCCAGAAATGGTCCTGTAAAAGAGTTCCACTACCTCCTCCTCCTCCTCCTCCTCCTCCTCAGAGACTGTTGAATCCTCCTCACTCCTCCTCCTCACTCCTCCTCCTCCTCCTCCTCCTCCTCCTCCTCCTCCTCCTCCTCCTCCTCCCTCCTCAGAGACTGTTGAATCCTCCTCACTCCTCCTCCTCCTCCTCCTCCTCCTCCTCCTCCTCCTCCTCCTCCTCCTCCTCTAAGACTGTTTCAGTTAAATGCCCTCCTCCCTCTCCTCCTCCCTCCTCTCCTCCTCCTCCTCCCTCCTCCACCTCCTCCTCTAAGACTGTTTTCAGATGGATGCTCCTCACTATCTCCTCCTTCCTCCTCCTCCTCCTCCTCCTCCTCCTCCTCCTCCACCTCCTCCATCTCCTCCTCTAAGACTGTTTTCAGATGGATGCTCCTCACTTCTCCTCCTCCTTCTCCTCCTCCTCCTTGTGGTTCTCCTCTTGTGTTTCACCACGGGGCCTCACCCACATCTCCTCTGTCTGAGCTGAAGCCCTCATCCCAGCATGTCAGGCCCCGCTGTGAAGCCACCCAGTTAGCTTGGTGCCAACGGCCCGAACACTGCCTTGCTCCCATGGGGGGGGGGGTTTATTAAGTGAACAAGCGAGTTTCCCTGATCATGCTGTCATGTTGCTACAGCATTGTCGCTCGCTTTTTCAGCTTTAATATATATTATATCTAGCTTTATATTCACGTCTCTTTCTCTGTTCTTTCTTCAAGAGGCAGTGATGATGTCATCACCGTGGTGACGAGTCGCGGGGATGAGTCCGGACAACAAGTTTCCTTAAAAGGTCGTGGGCGTCTCCTGAGAAAACTGGGTGGATACAACGACGACCAATAGCCAATGAGACCGGTCCGCGTTCCACTTTGGGAACCCACTGAATATTGAGCAGCAGGGGGCAGAGCCGACCCTGGACAGGGGGCGTGGCCAGACATGGATAGCCGGTGCAGCAGCAGTGCTGATTCGCGGCTGACCGGCCGGGGGGCGGGGTCTCTGAACGCCAGGCTGGAGTCGTACGAGGCCGGGGAGAAGACATGCATCTCGGCTGTGAGGAGGACCTTCTGCCTCTTCGTGACCTTTGACCTGCTCTTCATCTCCCTGCTCTGGATCATAGAGCTCAATGTGAGACCATGTTTTGGTTCCAGGGTCAGAACTCAAATGTTTTTGAATTCTGAGCCCAAACTGAAGAAAAATCTAAAAACTCTTAACAGTTAAACAATAATAAACTTATTTATTTTAGATTATTATAATAAACAATTATAATTGTTATATAATGTAACACAAAAGGCTTCTCCTTCATTCCTTATGAATCTGAGCTATTTAAACAACACCGGAAGTAGACATCTTGCAGGTTTATAGGACATGGTTTATGGGACGTTGTTTATGGGGACAAGGGTTAAGGGACATGGTTTATGGGGACATGGTTTAGGTGGACATGGTTTATGGGGCATGGTTTTTGGAGACATTGTTTATGGGGCCATGGTTTACGGGGACATGGCGACATGGTTTATGTTGACATGGTTTATGGGGCATGGTTTATGTTGACATGGTTTATGAGGACATGACGACATGGTTTATGTCGGCATGGTTTTGGAGACGTGTTTTATGGAGCCATGGTTCATGGTTATCTTGGTTTTCTGTGTGCACCAGGTGAACGGTGGGATCGCGAAGCAGCTCAACATCGAGGTCCTCCACTATGATTACCACGCCTCCTTCTTCGACATATATGTGAGTTTCCTTTCCTACATATCTTAACGTGTAAATATCTTTATTTTAAATCGACTTTGATCTCACTGTGCCTATCTTTCCTTTGCTCTTCGTCACCACCCCTCCTTCCCTTGCTTCCTCTCCTAGCTCCTAGCCGTCTTCCGGTTTGCGTCGCTCATCCTGGCCTACGCGGTGTGCCGGCTGAACCACTGGTGGGCCATCGCTGTGAGTACAGGCTGCTGCTCCCCTGGTTCTTGGTCCCCCTCACCTGGAGGGTCGTAGGGTGTGTGGACCGGGGGTCAGAGGGTCCACATTCTTGCAAAGAGGAATTCTCGGAGCCCCCCCAAAAAAGGAAAAATTACAAGCGCCCAAATGTTAAGAATTGACGATAAAAATAAATCAAATCCTCTCAGTGTGTTTAACAGCAATTGATCAGCCAGATGTTGAATAAACAGAACACCGCCGTAGAAACTACGGCTCGTGGTTATTTTTACCCACTGCAGCCCTCCCCTGAACCAAACTGTATTATTACATTCCAAGTCTTTCATTTAGCAGACGTCTTGGTCCAAGATGCCTTTGTTTTATTGCAAGATACAGTCATATGATCAATACTTCCTCTGTTGTGAGCTGCATGTGTGGAAGGGGACCTCCTGATAATCCTCTATTTAGGCTGTGTACTGGACGACATGTGATGTTCACCACCACGTGGGTATTGTTACACCATGAGAATTCAATAACAGACATTCATTTCTTTTAGCTCAACAAAAAAAAAGCAAGGCTTTTCATTTTCTCCCAAAGTTCAGTTGTGGTGTTCAAAATGCTTCAGACTGAACGTTTCAGAAGATCAAAAGACTTGAATGAAATGTCGACCTGTGGATTGTTATTGACGTGGCATTTTGAGGATCGTAAAGTTGAGGTAGAAAGAAATAAGAAATCTAACTGCCTGTTCCCTCCGGGCTCATGTGTGTACAGGCTGGTTACACTCAGATGTGTACAAGCTGGTTTCACTCAGATGTGTACAGGCTTGTTTCACTCAGATGTTTACAGGCTGGTTTCACTCAGATGTTTACAGGCTGGTTTCACTCAGATGTTTACCGGCTGGTGTCACTCAGATGTTTACCGGCTGGGTTTCACTCAGATGTTTACTGGCTGGTGTCACTCAGATGTTTACCGGCTGGTGTCACTCAGATGTTTACCGGCTGGTGTCACTCAGATGTGTACAGGCCGGTTTCGGTTAGATGTTTACAGGCTGGTTTCATATAGTTGTTTATAGGCTGGTTTCATATAGATGTTTACAGGCTGGATTCACTCAGATGTGTACAGGCTAGTGTCACTCAGATGTTTACAGGCTGGTTTCACTTGGATGTGTACAGGCTGGTGTCACTCAGATGTGTACAGGCTGGTTTCACTCAGAGGTTTACCGGCTGGTGTCCCAGCTAGGAACCTGAATGTCTGGTTCTGTCAGAGGTCTTTGTCTGTAATGATATTCAAGCCATTATCCAGCATTCTGGTGTTGTTTCCCTGTTTATATTCAGAGACATGCATAACTCTCCCATGTCTGTTTGATAAAGAAAACACACAACATTTACGTCATATATTATCCACATGCTTTATTTACATAAAGGAGGGCAGAGTACTAGTGTGGTCTTACATAGAGGTAAAGCAAGGGGGGTCAGTAGCGTTTGTGACCTGTGGTGCCTCCTCAGGTCACCACCGCCGTCTGCAGCGCCTTCCTGATCATCAAGGTGATCCTGTCAAAGGTAGGGGGGGGTGTGCGTGTGTGCGTGCGTGCGTGCGTGTGTGCGTGTGTGTGTATACACATATATACTTTTACACAAGCAATCAAATGAGTCTAATGCTACTGGATGTATGTGGACTCTTGTGTATAATTGGTATGACTGTGTTTAAGTTGATGCCCCTCGCCCCCAGCTCCTGTCCCAGGGGGCCTTCGGGTACCTCTTACCCATCTCCTCCTTCATCCTGGCCTGGCTCCAGACCTGGCTGCTGGACTTCAAGGTCCTCCCCCAGGAGGCCCAGGACCGCCTCCGTGAGTACATGTAGTACTGCTGCACACACCATACATGTAGTACTGCTGCACACACCATATATATAGTACTGATACACACAACATATATATAGTACTGATACATACATCATATATATAGTACTGCTGCACACACCATATATATAGTACTGCTGCACACACCATATATATAGTACTGATACATACACCATATATATAGTACTGATATATACACCATATATATAGTACTGATACATACACCATATATATAGTATGATACTACAGATACATATATACTCATACATACATATAGTACATAGATATACATACACCATATATATAGTACTGTACATGAACATATCAATACTGATACATACACCATATATATAGTACTGATACATACACCATATATATAGTACTGATACATACACCATATATATAGTACTGATACATACACCATATATATAGTACTGATACATACACCATATATATAGTACTGATACATACACCATATATATAGTACTGCTGCACACACCATACATATAGTACTGATACACACACCATATATATAGTACTGATACATACACCATATATATAGTACTGATACATACACCATATATATAGTACTGATACATACACCATATATATAGTACTGATACATACACCATATATATAGTACTGATACATACACCATATATATAGTACTGATACATACACCATATATATAGTACTGATACATACACCATATATATAGTACTGCTGCACACACCATACAATATAGTACTGATACACACACATACATATACTATAATCACATACATGAATAACATACACACCATATATATAGTACTGATACATACACACACATATATATAGTACTGATACACACACACATATAGTACTGATACCACACGCTATAATAGACTGCACACACACACCAATACATATATAGTACTGATACATACACCATATATATAGTACTGATACACACACCATATATATAGTACTGATACATACACCATATATATAGTACTGATACACACAACATATATATAGTACTGATAAACACACCATATATATAGTACTGATATATACACCATATATATAGTACTGCTACTGTGATGGAAAATCAACATGTTCTGTTTTTCTTTATGAACCTTGGTTTTGTATACTGTTCCGTGTATGATCTTGCTACCCTGCTATTCTGCAGGGTCTTCTAAAATGTAAATCTTTGTGTTTCATGTGATGTAATCTGGTTTCACATTCCGTTCCGTGTATTGTCTTGCAATCTTGATAAGGAACAGCCTCAACCACCTTCTTAACCTCTTAAGGAACTTCAATCAATAGATTAACATCTGGTTAACAAAGGCTTTTGGTTTATTGGGGGCTAAGTCTATAAAAACTCCTGACTTCTCCTTGCGGACCTTTAGAGAATGAAGTAAGACGCAGGACGAACTCCCATCTGAGGCCTCAGATTATTGTGATATATGCCTGTTTTTATTATTTGTTGATGCATATTGAGATGTATCTTTGTTCGTACTATTATTACAAATATATGTCTCCAGCAATTGCCTACAAGTATTGCGCGCTTTTTGCATCTAAATATCTCATCTGTCTTAGACGCAATATCTGACAGAGAAATTGCCATGACACGATATACACCATATATATAGTACTGCTGCATACACCATATATATAGTACTGCTGCATACACCATATATATAGTACTGCTGCATACACCATATATATAGTACTGCTGCATACACCATATATATAGTACTGCTGCATACACCATATATATAGTACTGTACTGCTGCATACACCATATATATAGTACTGCCTACATACACCATATATATAGTACTGCTACATACACCATATATATAGTACTGCTACATACACCATATATATAGTACTGCTACATACACCATATATATAGTACTGCTGCATACGCCATAGTGCTAAGTACGGGTTCCCAGGAACAGGACCACCTCTGTGTGTACTAATACTACTAGTACTACAACGGTACTAGTACTACTAGTATAGGGTATTTTTGGATCCAAATATCGGCTCAAGAAAATTGGTATCGGAGTATCGTTATCGGCTAAGGCTGGTAAAAAAAGATCGGTATCAGTATCGGCCCTAAAAAATTCATATTGGTCGATCCCTAGTTACCAGTAATGGGACCGCCTCTGTGAGTCCTGCTCGATATACTATATATAGTACTACAGTACTACTAAGTACTACAGTACTGCTAGTACTACAGTGGCACTAGAACTGCAATAGTACTACAGTACTGCTGTAGTACTAAAGCAGTTCTAGTACAGTAGTGCAGTACTACTAGTATAGGTTACCAGTAACGTATGGATAACACTTTCTCTCTGTGTCTCTGTCTGTCTCTGTCTGTGTCTCTCTGCTGTGTCTCTCTCTGTCTGTCTCTCTCTCTGTGTCTCTCAAATCTCTGTGTCTCTCAACTCTCTGTGTCTCTCTCTCTCTCTGTCTCTCTCTCTCTCTGTCTGTTCTGTCTGTCTCTCTGTCTCTGTCTCATTCTCTCTGTCTGTCTCTCTCTCTCTGTGTCTCTCTTTCTCTCTGCCTCTCTCTCTCTGTCTGTCTGTCTGTCTCTCTCTCTCTCTCTCTCTCTCTCTGTCTGTCTCTCTCTCTGTCTTTCTCTCAGGGTTTTTGTCGATCATGGATGCTGTAGACCGAGCCCCCCTCCTTCCGTCTGAGGGACAGTTCTACTCCCCTCCCGAGTCCCTAGCAGGTAAGCATCTTGGCTAATACTAGCGTACCAACCATGTACACCAGCTGTTAGCTTGGTTTGAGCTAGGTGTTTACTTCTAAATTTCAGACTCGGACGAGGAGCTGGCGGCTAAAGTAGACCCAGAGAAAGAGCTTGTCTAACAGGTGAGTGGAACAGAAATGGATGCTAGTGGATGGGCTGACGCTAATGCTAGTGGGTGTACTGACGCTAATGCTAGTGGACGTACTGATGCAAATGCTAGTGGATGTACTGATGCTTATTATTACATTTTGTTTCCGATCCCTAACCTTGATATCTTGTTGTTCCCTGAAGAACGCCGACCGCCACCAAACATGGAGGACTTCATCTGCG
This sequence comes from Melanogrammus aeglefinus, assembly GCA_900291075.1. NCBI lineage: Eukaryota > Metazoa > Chordata > Actinopteri > Gadiformes > Gadidae > Melanogrammus > Melanogrammus aeglefinus. The sequence continues at coordinate 182,156 of OLKM01000871.1, forward strand.
TTCAAACTACTTCCTCCGGGGACAAGAACGGTTGCGATGGCGTCGGGACCTGGGGGTGGAGCCAGCCTTAAATCATCGGGTCAAGTGTCCTCCGCTGGTCATTTTATTATCTACACATCTGGACTCTGCTCATGTGTCATGTGATTTTGACGTGGCTCGGACCGTCACATCGTGCACGTCTGCTAAGGGGTTAAGCTACGAGCTCAAGGATGTTTATGTTCCAGTCTTGACTTAACCCGTATCCATTGAGACGTCATCCTAACACGCGTGGTTCTTCCCGATGTTCACAACGTCTTCACTACTGTTCGTTCTATTTTTGCAATGTTTGCTTTTGCTCTCCTTCATTTCCTGTTGGGATGGAGTGGCTCTAGGAGCTGATTCTGGTATGTATGAAGTATGGCGCTTCTCACTTTGTCGAGACACTTTAACTGATCCACTGCAGACTATAGCCTTGCTTGAAAAATGTATAGTAATCCAATATTTCCTGTAGATTTGTGTGTAGATGTAAGAGGAGAAGGGTGTAAGAAATGACTTCAGTGGGTCAAGACTTTCTTAGCAGAGATGAGAACGTTGCTTGATCGCGTGTCAGGAGGCGATGAGCGTCCCCATGTACAGCATGTCAGAACCTGTCGGTTTTTTATTATGAAGCTTGTGATGAAATAAAATCATTAAAATGGAAATCATTCTGCTGTAGACTCTTTTCAGGTCTTTGGTTGAGGTTAAGGTAAGGAGTTCCTATGGGTTGGGTTTCAGGGTTAGTTTATATTTATTGGAGGGGGTTTTATTTGGTTGTAGGGTGTTTTGGTTCTAAGGTTTGATATTAGGTGTTGGGTTTAAGGGTTTCATTCCAGGTCTCCTATTTGAATTAGGTTTTATGGTTTGGGTTCAGGGATTTCTAATCGTTGTGAATGCAGGATAGATTACACATCAATATAAGGCAAAATGGTAAACAAAACAATCATTCAGTCTCTGGTTAAACAGTGAATTAAATACGTGATCAATGAAACGTCATAGACTCCCTCTCAAAGGACGAAACGGGCTGTGTTTAATGTTTTTGTGTAGGACAGAACAAACATCACGATTTACCATGAGGAAAGCAGAAATACAGAACCATCTTCTGTAAAACAACGTTAATATGGGAAGGGCTCACTTGTAAACTGGGTGACTTGATAAGGTAGATATTTTCTAGTTTTCATTAGGAGTGTTTTTAGCTCTACACTGCTACAGGAAGCTAACACTGAAGTCAGGGTCACATGAGAGTAAACATGAGGGTGTGTCAGGACCTGTCTTTGGCTTTAAGGGCGACTAAGACTTCGAGAGGGAGCTCATCAATATGGGCTTTAACCACCTTGGTTAATGACTTCCTGTGTGTTCGTGTAACTAGAGCACAAACACTAAACGAAATCAGACTACAGTCAGTGACGTCTCACTAAACTAAAAGTCAAAGGGAATCATGATTGAACCTATCACACACACGGCTCAGAGTAACACGCAAGTGATCAGCAGACAGATTCCCCTTAGGTCCTTTAAAGGTGTGCAGGATGCCCCTGAAATACGACACGATGTACGAACACGGAGTGCAGTATGTGTTGCCGTCACCGTGGAAGGGAGAAACGCGCGCTGGCCTCGGGCACAGCCTCCTACGAGGTCGTGGGGGTCAGCGCGGTTAGGGTGCATAGTTAAAATTCTCCTCCGAACATTAAAAGAACATTTTAGTTAATGCGAATGTAAAGAATCCATAAAAAAAGTAAACACTACAACTATTCACCAAGTAAAACAACGAAAAAACAAAAAATATTTCCCTCATCACATGCATCATGAGTTCATCTAAAACTCAAACAAAACTACACTTTTTGTAAAAACTTTAGGCACGCGCTATGCTCTCAGACCGCTTGCTACGTTACGGTTCACTAGCCTATTTGAATCCTCAGCCCCATTTAAAGACTCCCATGTTTTGTCACTGTTTCACATCAACTGGGATCAACTGTTCTGAGAAGAGATTTGGTTTCCTGAAGCGGTGCGATCAGACAAAACCGTTCTGCCGGTATTTCCCACGATGCATTACTTTTCCTCAGATTAACCATCTCTCTCTGATCCTTTTCTAATGCATCATGGGAACACGTGACAGAGAAGGTTGACCACGGTTCGACTTCCCTGACACTACAAAGATGCTCTGCTGTTTTGGCACAACAAGCAGCAATAAGACTAACAAGACAGCCTCAGGACCCTGACCTTTGACCTCTTACCTGGTCCTCCTTACATCCATACCTAACTCGACATTATTTTCACACACACATGAAAACCCGCCGTTATTTCATACACACATTAATTGATTGTCCCTAACCACGGGATCAGTTTAAAAACACATCACAGTCTGTTGGGCACTAAATGAAGCCTCCTCCATGTTTGCATAGTAACGACTTCAGATGTACAGGAAGTGAGGCCACAGGAAGTGGAAGGTACCGTTGCCTGATCTGGGTCACTCAGAAGGGAGACCCAGATGCACCGGACTGATCCAGAATGATCCAGATCATTGCGGAACCTTCTTTTTGGTCGACTTCTTTTTCTGGAAAAAAAAAGAGAATAATTGCAAATATTTGTAATATTAAGCAAAGAAAAGGGTTAGGGCAAAAATATATAGATATAAATAAATATGAGGTGATTGAAACAAGTAGGATCACACACACACACACACACACACACACACACACACACACACACACACACACACACACACACACACACACACACACACACACACACACTAGAGATGAAAGACAGTGATAGTTTGATAGTGAGAGAGAGAGTATGATAGCGAGATAAAGAGAGTAAGTGTGAGAGAGAAACTCAGTATGAACTGGGAACTGAACTCTCATAGTTCTCACCCTGACAGGTTCAGGTTCTGCCTCCGGTTCCTCCTCCACCTTTTCTGCCGGTCTGGTCCTTTCTGGAACAGCCAATCAGAATCATCAGCCAATCAGAATCATCAGCTAATCAGAATCATCATCCAATCAGAACCATCAGTCACTGGGTGACACCAACAGGCCGACCAATGATCAATGATTTAACCACGTACTCTTCTTCTTGGCCGGAGGCTCGGGAGTGACCTCCTCCTGGTCGGCTCCGCCCCCTTCCTCCTCTCCTCCAACGGCGGTCTTCTTTTTCTTCTTCTTCTTCTTCTCTAGGCTGGGGGGCGTGGACTCCTCCTGCTCCACCTCCTCGGCGACGGACTCCTCCTTCGCTCCACCCTTCTTCCTCCTCTTCTTCGTCGGCGTGCTCTCCTCGTCCGGCTGGCTCTGCTTGATTCTGGTTCAGACCGGTGACAACGAGGAGTCAGGATTGCTTTGTCCGGTGGACAAGAGGCTAGCAGAACGCTGCGCAGTAGCCTGCTAAAACGACCCCTAAAACGTCAGAATGCTACACTACATCATGAGGCTATCCATAGACGATAGGTCATCAGCCAGCAAAGGTTCAATAGCGTAGTATTGGCTATGTAGAACCAGTGGTTTTAGCAGGCTAAGCTACATGAGCGTAGGTTATCGTAGTGTCGTGGCCGCTAACCGCTAACCGCTAACCGCTAACCTTTTGCTCTTCCTGACGTTCGGGTCGTCCTGCTCCGGCGAGTCGGCCGGCTCAGCCGCGCTCTGATTGGCTTTCCCCGCCTTGAGACGCCGGCTCCGCCTCCCAAAGCGCTTCCTCAGCGACGTGGAGATCAGGGCGTGGCGAGGGCGAGAGACACCTGGAGACAGACAGACACACAGACAGAGGGAGAGAGAGAGAAAGAGAGAGCAGTGTGCTTAATAGTTTTAATTGTACCTATCATACTAACAGTGTTTCATGTGTTGTTATTGTGTAGCGTGCACTAGACCGGGGTCAGTAGTGTGTTTACTATACTCATGATAATGTGTTGTTATTGTGAAGTGTGCAGTAGACCAGTGTGTAAAGTAGGGGTTCTCAACTCGTCTGGCCTTGGGACCCATACTTTCCATTGTCATTATATCGCGACCCATTTTTATTCAAACCAAGCAAATTTATGTCACCAGACATTTCTTCAATGCGCCTACCTGTTGTTATCATTCGACAGTGGTATGGTCTTCAGTCAATTCGATTGATCTATAACCTGTCTGACCACGTTCATTGCTGCAGGTAAGAGAAGCTCTTCCGCTATTGTGTGGCGTTTCTTGGCCTTTGCAATATGATGAACTACGTGGTAGGATGCAGGCACTTCTGTGATGCCCCACTCATGGAGTCGTCCTCAATAATACTCCATGGGTTGTCTTTGCACATAGGATTTTTTGTGTTTAAATGACGTTTCAGTTTTGATGGTTTCATGCTCTGTTGTGCTAGCACTACACTCGTACGACACACACTGGGGCTTTGGCCCCTTTTTATCCTCGATGTATGTAAATCCATATTTGACATACTAGGGGTTATATTTGCGCTTCGCCATATTTAATTACTGCCCAGACAGCCAGCCAATCCCTTGGCTACTGTACGTCTTTCACGCACGTCTGTAAAAATAAAAGATGGCCTAATCACTGCAACTATTTTTAGCTTCTCTCGTGTTAATTTCTCATTAAAACTAAAAAAACTCTTCAGAAACAAAAGATTGAATTGTTATAAACTGGAGCAGTGAATTTCTGTTTTGCTATTTCTTGTTTGATAGTTTTGGTTAATCTGTTCCAATATTTTGTTAATGTTTTGTCGAAAAGCTTTGCTTTGTTTTAACCTACGAGCTGAACATCATAGACACTGATTGATTCAAACTGAATATTTATTATCTGTGAATAATTATAAAAAAAATAAGAGGACCAGACCATCCTATTCCTTTTGAACATGAACTGCTTTTATTTGAGTTATGTATCAGTTTCTTAGGATCCTGAGGATTCCATTCGTTTGTATTTATTTTATTTCTTGCATTTTATTGCTCAATATTTTGTTTGTATTATTCTACATTCAATAAAAATTAAAATAAAATATATAAACACGTATACTACACTCATGATAGTGTGTTGTTATTGTGTAGTGTGCAGGAGACTGGGGGGCAGCACACATTGTGTTTCAGATTCCTACCTGAACCTTTCGGTGTCTCTTCATCCTCCTCCTCCTCCTCTTCCTCCGCCTCCTTCTGCTCCACATCCTCCTCCTCCTCTTTCTCCTGCTCCTCCTCTTTTGCTCCTGCTGCTTTCTTTCCCCTCTTCCTCTTCCTCCTCTTCTTTTTCTCTGAGCTGGGAGGGGCTTCAGGAGTCACAACCTCCTCCTCCTCCTCTTCGTCCGGCACCTCCTTCTCCGGCGCCTGCTCCTCCTGCACCTCCTCCTCGGATGCTTTAGCCACCTTCTTGCGTTTCTTCTTCTTTGGTGGTGTGGCGACCACCTCCTCTTCCTCCACTGCCACCTCCTCCACCTCCTCCACCACCTTCTCGCTCCCCTTTTTCTTCTTCTTGGTTCTCTTCTCCGCAGGAGGTGCAGAAGTCTCCTCCTCCTTCTCCTCCTCCTCCACTACTTTCTCCTCCTCCTCCACCGGCTCCTGTTCTTCTGTCTTTCTCTTTTTCGGCTTCTTTCCTTTCTTGATGGGGGGCTTGTCTTCTTCAAGGGGCTGTGTCTTCTTCAAGGGGCGTGTCTTCTTCAAGAGGCGTGTCCTCCTCTAGGGGCGTGTCTTCCACAGTGGGTGCGTCTTCCACTACCTTCTTGGTCTTCTTCTTCTTCTTCTTGGGCGTCTCCTCTGGCTCCTCCTCCTCCTCCTCTCCTTCGACCTCTGGAGGGGTCACCGCTAGGGGTCACGACAAGTTAATATCAACCAATCACGTCTGTTGAGCTACAAACCAGTCCAAACCAACTAATCAACTGGTCTTAACCGACTAATAAACCGGTCTGAACCGGCTAATAAACCGGTCTTAACCGACTAAAACAAAAGAATTAAGTTACAAGTAGTAATATTAGTAGAATAGTAGAGGTGTCCTCTACCTGTGTCAGTGCCGGTGGTGGAGGTGACGGCCTCATCCTCCAGGCGAGCGCCCCCTGCTGGCTGAAGGAGACATAAGGAGGAGGAGGAGGGTTAACTAACTTGACTGAATCAAGGTTCATTTTGTACGGATCTAGCCAGCGAATAAATCAGGTTAACCAATCACATTCATTAAGTGTTTGTTTACCTTTTATTCAGTGTTTATTGTGTGATGATGGTCCCTACCTCAGACTGTTTGTCTGCATGAACGACTACCTCCTCGGCCTTCTCCTCCTCCTTCTCCTCCCCTTCCTCCTCCTTCTCCTCCTCTTCCTGCTCCTTCTCCAGTTCCTCAGACACTGGAGAAGCAGTCTCCTCCGGAGCTGGGCAGATGAAAGTAGACCAGTTAACACATTTATACTGCAGTGCTCGGTCAATATTTCACATCCATGACAATATACCATACAAGCATGAGGAACTCTAAATGAACGCTATTGACTGCTTGTTACCTGGGGGGGGTGGGTCTTCACTCTCTGCCGTCTCCTCATTGGTCTCCTGAGATGAGTGAGAGAGTGCCACAACATCATCATTAACATGATGCTGCATGTCTTACTGAGCCAATGAGAGAGAGAGAGAGAGAGAGAGAGAGAGAGAGAGAGAGAGAGAGAGAGAGAGAGAGAGAGAGAGAGAGAGAGAGGAGAGAGAGAGAGGAGAGAGAGAGAGAGAGAGAGAGAGAGAGAGAGAGAGAGAGAGAGAGAGAGAGAGAGAGGAGAGAGGAGAGAGAGAGATTGGGGGGGGGGGGGGAGACATACTTTTTGTCTGTCTGAACATCTTTATTAAACTTCACCTTCTCCGGTTCCTCCTCACTGGGCTCTGAGGCCTCGGCTGCAGCAGGGGGCTGGAGTTCAGCCTCTGCCTGCTCAGGGAGCTCCTGGCTGGGCGCGTCGAGGACCGGGGCGGCCTCTCCAGATTGGTCTTGGCCTTCGGTGTCTGGTTGAGCAGCAGCCGACTAATGAGCAGAAACACATTTTAACCTGAGTCACAAACTAATATATATGATGTATAACAAAGGTTGTACAGGAAACGGCTGAGGATTGTAATAACTGATTGACAGTTAGATATGGTTTCGCCTCATGCTGCTGTCCCCCTCCCTGCCAGACCCGTCTCTGACCCCCCCCCCCCCCGTCTCTCTGACCCCCCCGTCTCTGACCTCCCCCGTCTCTGACCTCCCCCGTCTCTGACCCCCCACTGTTAGTGGAAGACTCCTCTCCCCTGTCCTCCTGCCCCTCCCTGCTGGACCCCGTCCCTGTCCCCCACTCTAGATGGATCTGTGTGTTCCCCATCAGAGGTCACTGGGAGCCCCGCCCTCGCCATGTGCTTTGATACACTGGGTTTAGGGATGAATGGAGGACAGGCTGGGGAGAGGAATAATGGAAGAAGGCTGGGAAGTTCAACCGCAGAAGGACTCTGGTGGTTGTTTTGTGTTTCCTGCGTGAGTCCAGGAACAAAGTGTTGAACAAAGTGTTGAACAAAGTGTTGAACAAAGTGTTGAACAAAGTGTTGAACAAAGTGTTGAACAAAGTGTTGAACAAAGTGTTGAACAAAGTGTTGAACAAAGTGTTTATAACAACACAGTAATGTTCTGGAGTGAGCGTTGATTCATTTATGTTGTGCTAAAGTATGTACATGAAGGTTACTGACAGATTGCGGCACACAAACACACACACAGCTATACACACACACACACATTTGTGCACTCAAACACAACCACCCACCCATGCGACCCCCCCCCCACCCACCACCCACACACACACACACACACACACACACACACACACACACACACACACACACACACACACACACACACACACACACACACACACACACACACACACACACACACACACACACACACACACACACACCCGGTCTGGGTAAAGATTAACATTCTGTGGGCTCAGGTCCTGGTTCTGTCCAAACAAAACCGAAGCCAAATATCACAGCGCTCCACATCAGTGGGCTGGGACAAAGACACACACATGAAACACACACACAGTAACCCCAAATCATTAAACTAACACATCCACGCACATTAACTCCCACCCATTAACCCCCAATCATTACACACATACAGACAGCGAACACACATTAACCTCCACACATTAAACAATCACACACACAGATCCTACACGCATACATTACACACAGACCCCATGATGTGTGTGTTTTCCGGAAGGAGTCTATGAACACTGGATCTAAGGATTATCACATTGACCGGAGCGCAGAAATGCAGGCTGTGTGTGTGTGTGTGTGTGTGTGTGTGTGTGTGTGTGTGTGTGTGTGTGTGTGTGTGTGTGTGTGTGTGTGTGTGTGTGTGTGTGTCCGTGTGTCTTCATGTGTGTGTGTGTGTATGTGTGTGCGTGTGTGTGCATGTGTGTGTCTCTCTTATCTATCTATAATGTCCGACACTAGCTTCACACACACTAGATTCTGTCAATCTTTTGACCTCTTCTTGTGGTTTGCTCTCCTCCTCCTCCTCCTCCTCCTCCTCCTCCGCCTCCTCCTCCTTCTCCTCCTCCTCCTCTTTCTTCTCCTCCTCCTCCTTCTCTCCTCTTCTTCCTCCTCCTCTTCCTCCTCCTCCTCCTGGTTCTCGGGCTGGCCTGAGGCTGAGGTGTTCCCCAGGCAGGGAGGCTCCTCACTGGGGCCTTGCTCGCCCTCAGCCTGGGGCTCTGGGGCTCCTAGGTCAGGAGAACCAGGATGTTTTCAGAACAGAAGCGCTGCAGAGAAGTCTCTATTCAGCCTGCTGAGGAGAGCTCAGGGCAGCTCAGCACAAACAATGACCCAGACGATGGACACGCAGACAGGCAGACACACAGACAGGCATACACACAGAAAGGTAGACACACAGACAGGCAGACACACAGACAGTCAGAGGGACACTCAGTCACAAAGGCAGAGAGACAGATCAGCAGGGACAGACAGAAACACAGAGTGACAGAGAGAGAGTCCAGCAGACAGACATTAAGTCAGTCAGACAAGTACCAGCAGGGGGTTTGGTGTCGGGGGTCTCTGGGGTGATGAGGGGCTTTGTCTCCTCCTCCTCCTCTTTTGGTCTGCAGGAGAGTTCTTCTGCGGCCGCGCCCGCCTCCATCTTGAATCTCTTCTTCACCGTGGTGGAGTCCACCTCAATTTCCTGTTTGGGCTCCTGGGCTAAGGAACATAGTCTAGACACGCACGGCCGCACACACATACATACACATGCACAGACACACACACACACACACACACCCACACACACAAGGTATTTATTAACAAAAGAGAAATCATAAAAAGCCGGCCATGTGGAAAGGAAAGGAGGCCATGGTCCTTTGAGCCAGGCACTAGAGCCCTCATGTGTGTGATTTTTGTTGGGTGATGGTACCGTGTGTGTGTGTGTGTGTGTGTGTGTGTGTGTGTGTGTGTGTGTGTGTGTGTGTGTGTGTGTGTGTGTGTGTGTGTGTGTGTGTGTGTGTGTGTGTGCATGCGTGCGTGCGTGTGTGTGTGTGTTGGGCATGAGGGACAGATGAAATATTTACTGAATACAGAATGATGGGCAGGGGCCTGGGGGCAGTGGGCCTGGGGGCGGGGGCCTGGGGGCGGGGGCCCGGGAGCCGGGGGGCGGGGCCCGGGGGCGGGGCTAGGGCTGTTTTGGACACAGTGTTCTATGGGCGGGACTTATGATTTATGGGCGGGGGTTTGCTTGTTTAAGTTCCCCATTCTATGGGCGGGGCCTATGCTAAGGGGACAAGGTGTTCCTTTTCTGTGTTGTAGGCGGGGCTTATCTACAACTAATAATAAAATTTATCAATACAACCCCCTAAATACGAGAGAGGCAGCTTTGTACTCACTTTGTCCAGCCAGTGTACATATCATGGAGACTGGAGCATTCCTCTGGTGCTTCAACCTACACACACACACACACACACACACACACACACACGCACACACACACACACACACACACACGCACACACACACACACACACACACACACACACACACACACACACACACACACACACACACACACACACACACCACAAACAGACACATGCACACACATGTACGCACATACAACCACGCACACATGAAAAAAAACAAATACAAATTAAGGAAGTAAAAAAAAGAAAAAAAAAGATTTATAACAATTTATAATAATCCCTCCCTGCTAAGCAGTGGTTCTGGTCAGGGTTAGTTAGTGTCGCTGAGCTGTTCTGGTTAGGGTGGGTTAGTTAGCAGTTGAGTGGTCAGCCCACTTAACGACCAGGAGCTCGGTCACACGATGTTCTTTTCGGTCGGGCGACTCTTCCCCTGCTGCCATGTGCTCCACCAACCAGACCTGCTCCACCCGGGACCTGCACCACCCTCCACCCCCAGATTTCCCCGCACCACCACACAGCGCGCTGATCCGCCGTTCATCCCCTTACATAACACACAGGACGCAGGAAAGACGATCACATCACAACAACAGTAACAACAACAAAAAAATAAAAAGGATTCCGACGGATCCACGAAGGCGAGACTCGGGCTTCTCCGCCTTCTCCACCACCACAACAACAACACCTTATAACGCTCGGGACTAAACGGTCTCGGTGCTACCTGCGCGACGCTCTTCTTCAGCGCGTTGGCGGCCTTCTGATGGCCGTGGACCTTGAGGTGCTGGTAGATGAGGAACAGGAGCGCGTCCTCCTCGGTCGAAGCCATGCTGGGGGAATGGAGACGAGCTGCTGGGACCCGGCAGCACAGAGCGATATGATGAACCTCTTACTGACGGCTCACCTCATCAGCGCTATTCACAGCGGGACAACACACGCGCTTATAGGATGCTCTGCCTGGGACGACGCCCCCCCCGAGTGCACCCTGGGAGGTGGAGTCTCACCGGACTACAGAAGCATCTTTTGTTGCGAGGACTCCATTGGCTTTGATATATTGCCTCGACTCGTCATCCCCCCCCCCCCCCCCTGCTGGTTGGCCTGTCAATCATCACGATGAGTCAGATTCAATAACTCAGTCGTGCATGGATCGGAAGAGCTTTATAACAAATAACAGCTGATACATATGAGCTATGTTATGACCTGTTCCGAACTCAACATGAAGTGCGGACCACTGGCGGCCGACGGGGCGGGTCTCCGGCGGCCCTCTGGTGTCGTGTATCCCGGACGGGGGGAGGTTGGCTGGGAAGGGGAGAGCCACTGTCTCTCCCCCCCCCCCCCCCCCCCCCAGCCACCCTCCCGCGAGATCCCAAGGGAAGAAACAAGTTTCGACATCCTGCGGTCGGAGTTTTTTTTTTTGCTGTTTCGACATTATCTGGCGCTGACATTCCGATTGGCTTCTACATGGCTCCTCTGCTGCCAGCTGCGCCTGCGCGGCCCGCAAAAGTTTCGGATCCGTGCGCGTCGTCGTGCGCGCTGCGCCAGCTGCAGGGCTTCAGACAGCGGACCGCTTCTGCCGCGTCGGGACGAAGCGCAGCGGCGGCCATAAACAGGAACACATGAAAGTAACGTATAGTCGCCAACAAATGGTGCTCGTGAGTGCGCGTCCACGCGTGTGACTGAGTACGCGTGCATGTGCTTGCAGGCGGTCGAGGTTTAAAGAGTCCCGGGAATAGGGAGCGGGTACGGCTGGGGTTCGGGACGTGCGGGGTCTTGCAGGAGACGCGGATCTGGAGCATGAAGTAACAAGAGGTGAGACGTCTCGAGACACCGCCTTTATCACTTCTAGGCCTGCACCGCTTTTATCACCTATAGGCCTGCACCGCTGTATCACCTGTTGGCCTGCTTGTGTGCGATCTATTCTTTATTAGAAGATAGCGAGGAGTCGAGCTCGAACCCACCGCAGGTCTGCAGGGCGCTAAGGGTCCGCGGGCAGGATACCCGGGCACGGGCATCAGCCCATCTCTGCGTGCGTGTGCGCGCGCGGGAGAATGACCGTGAATGCTTTCGGTCGGTAGGGGGTCATCTGACCCCCGGTACTGGACCAGGACCGGTTCGTGGGTCTGCCGGGAACGCACTTGGGTCGGACGTACTTTAGTTTCTCCAAGTGGGGTGATTGGTGCGTGTTCCTTGGACGTGGTCGGGCAGTACCCGGTTCTGGTTTTGATAACGGGGAATGTAACAAGAGGCGCCACATGTTTATAACCGCCTACCGGAATGTCTCCTACCGCCCGTCGGAATCTGTTCCGGTAACGAGCGGCGGTGACGCGCTGGTGTGAACAAACAGAAACACAAGAGCGAGACAGACACATCGAGGGTCCCGATTCTGTCTGCAGATTGACCGTGTAGTCCATGTAGTCCCCTCCTAATACATGTCCTACTACATTTATTAGGAATAAATGTATTAGGACTGAATGTAGTCCAACATGTATTAGGACAATGTGTAGTAGAAGTAGTAGTTGGACGAGTAGTAGGACGACAGTCTGTAGTCCTAATACATGTAGTCCTACATGTAACATGTACTATAACTAAACTTGTCGTAGGACTAGGACTGTATGTATATGTAGTAGTATGTATTATATGTAGTATAGTGTAGTATTCCTGCTACATAAGTAGGACTACATGTAGGACTACATGTCCCACGCCTCCCTTACCAACAGACGCTCTTGGCAGCAGAGGTAAACAAGTCGTCTGTTGACGTTGTGTTTGTTTGTGTTTGTTCAGGTCAGATGTTTCCTCCCACCGCTCCGCTCGCCGCTCTGATTGGCTGGCTGAGTCTGGGCTTCCTGTCGGCCGACTGGACCACCGGGAACCGGGTGGAGGAGGAGGGGGAGGGGCCCCAGAACGACCAGGGGACCCCCCAACCCAAGAAACCCCCCCACATCATCTTCATACTCACCGATGACCAGGTGAGAGAGGGGGAGGAAAGGAGAGAGAGAGAGAGAGAGAGAGAGAGAGAGAGAGAGAGAGAGAGAGAGAGAGAGAGAGAGAGAGAGAGAGAGAGAGAGAGAGAGGAGAGAGAGAGAGAGAGAGAGAGAGAGAGAGAGACAGGGAGAGACAGGGAGAGACAGAGAGAGAGAGACAGGGAGAGACAGGGAGAGACAGAGAGAGAGAAATAGAGAGAGAGAGACAGGGAGAGACAGAGAGAGAGAGAGAGACAGAAAGAGAGAGAGAGAGAGAGAGAGAGAGAGAGAGAGAGAGAGAGAGAGAGAGAGAGAGAGAGAGAGAGAGAGAGAGAGAGAGAGAGAGAGAGAGAGAGAGAGAGAGACAAACAGAGAGAGCGAGGGAGAGAGACCTGTGTATTAACCCCCCCCCCCCCCCTCCACAGGGGTACAACGACATCGGCTACCACAATCCGTCCATCAGGACGCCTACTCTGGACCGGCTGGCGGCCGAGGGGGTCCGTCTGGAGAATTACTACGTCCAGCCCATCTGCACCCCCTCACGCAGCCAGCTGCTGACCGGGAGGTACCCACTCACTCACTCACTCACTCACTCACTCACTCACTCACTCACTCACTCACTCACTCAACTCACTAAATAAACACACATCACTCCACACATCCACCCACTCACTCACTCACTCACTCACTCACTCACTCACTCATCTGTATAAACACACACTCACCCAGTACCTCACTAAAATAAACACACTCATGTATACACACTCACACATCAACCCACTAACACACACCCTTATATATATATACACTTACTAACATACACATCCTTATATATATATATATACACGCACCCACTCACCCTCATATATACACGCACACACAACACACACCCACAACCACACACTAAATCAGTCACTACCCCACAAACCCTCGTATATACACTCACTCACTGACTCACTCATATATATACAACCACACACACTCAAATACACACACACAGACACACTCACATACACACTTATATATGTGTGAATCACATCACACACATACACACAAATGCATATTATTACACACAGACATATGTACATAGACGTCCAGATCCACCCCCATTGGTGACCCCCCTCCGGCCCGCGCACCCCCAGGTACCAGATCCACACTGGCCTCCAGCACTCCATCATCCGGCCCCGCCAGCCCAGCTGCCTTCCCCCCCACCTCAGCACCCTGCCCCAGCGGCTGCAGCAGGCCGGCTACGCCACACACATGCTGGGCAAGTGGCACCTGGGATTCTACAGGTACCGCTACGCTAACCATGAACCACGGGCTAGGAACCGCTACGCTAACAGTGTACCACGGGCTAGGATACGCTAACCATGTACCACGGGCCAGGATACGCTACGCTAACGTACCATGGGCTATGCTAACACACCATGTTCTCATCCTCTCCTCCTCCTCCTCCTCCTCCTCCTCCTCTCTCGGCCTCCTCATCCCTCTCTTCCCCCTCCTCCTCCCTCCCTCTCTTCCCCCTCCTCCTCCCTCCCTCTCTTACCCCTCCTCCAGAAAGGCATGTCTTCCGACCAGAAAAGGTTTCGACACTTTCTTCGGATCGCTAACTGGAAGTGTAGATTACTACAGGTAATACGACTCTTTGATACTAGCTTTACAACTACTACAGGGAATACTACTCTTTAATACTAGCTTTAGGACTACTACAGGTAATGCTACTATTTAATACTAACCTTATAACTACTTGAGGTAATACTACTCTTTAATACTAGCTTTAAAACTACTAGAGGTAATACCACTCTTTAATACTAGCTTTATAACTACTAGAGGTAATAAAGGATTCATTCAAAAGAGCCATTTTAGGCTCATCAATCATTATCTGTCTCTCTGTCTGTCTCTTGTCTCCGTCTCACTCTCACACGCCCAGCTACGGGTCATGTGATGGCCCTGGACTGTGTGGTTATGATCTCCATGACAACGAGGGTGTGGCCTGGGGCCAGCAGGGCCGCTACTCCACCCTGCTCTATACCCAAAGGGCCCGCAAGATCCTGGAGGCCCACGACCCCGCGGCCCGGCCCCTCTTCCTGTTGCTCTCCCTGCAGGTGTGTGTATGTGTGTTTGTGTGGTGTGTGTATGCATAGTGTTAATATATGGGGGCAGGATAATGTAGTGGTAAGGTTGTTTCAAAGGTTGTGTGTTTTGTGTGGTTGTGTGTTTGATTCCCAGTAGCCGCGTTTACGTGGACACATCTGCATAGATTTCTATGCGGAATAGAAAATGATCATATATACGCCTCATTCGGAATACAATTATCTGTTCGGCATAGAATTTTATGCCGAATAGAAGAGGTGGTGTAATCCGTTTTAATCGACATGTATACACTTATTCCGAATAGATTGGGGTTTAACTTAGAGCAGCTGCAGTAGTTCGCAATTGGTCCACTGAGCTCCGTCTGTACTTTTATGCACACCGAACTTGACCGCTGTCAAGGAAAGTGGATTTATTGCCTGATTCACGTCTTTGTTATTACTCCGTAAGTAGTCCGGTAAGCGGTTGCTAATCGACGGGACATGGGTGTTTATTAATGACGTGTTTGCGTATCGTGGTGTCCGCGCGCGTCCGAGATAACTGTAAATGAGTAGGCTACTACTATTACTTTGGCAGGCTGAATGTTAAAATACTTCTTAGCTTAGAGAGATGGCAGCTGCAGTAGTGTACAATGCCAAATAGTGATAAGACGTCCATTATGTCGCCGCCGGTCCAGAGATGTGTCAGGTGTGTGCACGAGAGACATAACGGACACTTTTGTTACTGCCATGTATACAGCACATTCAGATCACATTTTAGGAACAGATCTATTCTGCATAGAAATCTATGCGGATCAGATGTGCCATGTAAACGCGGCTAATGTCTGCATGCAGCCTAGCTGTACCCTTGAGCAAGATGACCTTCCCAGAATGCCATGTATCTGAACTCACCCGCTAAATCGTGCTAAACAGACACACACATGAGTCTGTGGTGAGCTCATCATGTGACCCACGGCTGACCAATGGCGTGCTCCCTCTGCAGGCGGTGCACACGCCCCTGCAGCCCCCCAAGTCCTACATCTACCCGTACCGCCACATGTTCAACGTGGCGCGCCGCAAGTACGCGGCTATGGTGTCGACGGTGGACGAAGCAGTACATAACATCACCTACGCCCTCCGCAAGCTGGGCTACTACCGCAACTCTGTCATCGTGTTCTCCACCGACAACGGCGCCCAGCCTTTCACCGGGGGCAGCAACTGGCCGCTCAGGGGCCGCAAGGTAGACCGAAAAATAACTAAATTAGTTACTCAGTTACAAAGTATAAAAGTAACTAGTAACTGTGGAAATAGCTATTGCATTACTTTGAAGTACATTGCTCAATGCTCAAATGTGTCAAAGAATTTGGACCCCACCTCAAGCCCTCTTAAAATACATGTGAATGTTCAATTATTCTCTTTTGGATTTTTTTGGCTCGCCATTCCTGTTTCTCGTTGACTCAATTGTGTTGTTCTGTGTCCGACTATGAGTGCTTTCGAATATACAACACCCACCCAACTCTACCTCTGATTGGCTTACCATGAAATTGTAGTCTTCCTCAGCCAATCGTTACCATTAATGCGATTGTCTCGTGCCCATTAACCAAGGAAGAACAGTAAAGAGCTACAGCTACAGCTTCAATTATAGAAATGTGCATAGAAAGTAACGCCTTTAGTAACGCCCTTATTTCTAACGCCGTTATTCCCATCACTGGAACCGTAGGGGTGTCTTAGAACCGTGGGGGTGTGTTAGAACCGTGGGGGTGTGTTAGAACCACAGGGGGGTGTCAGAACCACAGGGGGGTGTTAGAACCACAGGGCTGTGTTAGAACCGTGGGGGTGTGTTAGAACCGTAGAGCTGTGTTTAGAACCATAGGGCTGTGTTTAGAACCACAGGGCTGTGTTTAGAACCGGAGGGCTGTGTTTAGAACCACAGGGCTGTGTTTAGAACCGGAGGGCTGTGTTTAGAACCATAGGGCTGTGTCTGCTGGGATGTCTAATTGGTACCCTGGTGGTCCTGCTGGGATGTATAACTGGTACTGGTGCCTGTGAAGTGGTACTGGTGTCTAACTGGTTCCCTGGTGGTCCGCTGAAGGGGACCTACTGGGAGGGTGGGGTGCGGGGCGTGGCCTTCGTCCACAGCCCCCTGCTGAAGCGCCGGAGGCGGGTCTCCAAGGCTCTGCTCCACATCACCGACTGGTTCCCCACGCTGCTGGGCCTGGCCGGGGGCAACGTCAGCCAGGTCAGTCACACCTCCATCCCCCCCCACTACCCCTCACCTTTAAACTGTGTCTGCCAGCACGCTCCACAAGGGGGCAGTATGTAAAAAATGGCCGCCTCTCCCTCCAGTAGGGCCGAGCTCTCTGAGTGGCCAACGACGTGCGTTGCGACGTAGGTCGCATTGGTCGCGACGTAGGTCGCATTGGTCGAGTCGTAGGTCGCATTGGTTGCGTCGTAGGTCGCATTGGTCGCGTCGTAGGTCGCATTGGTCACGTCGTAGGTCGCATTGGTCGCGTTGTAGGTCGCATTGGTCGCATCGTAGGTCGCATTGGTCGCGTCGGTCGCTGTGTTGGTCGCTCGTCTGGCTGCTTTCAGCCGCTGTGGTCGCTGGCTGGCTCGGTCGCTCAAAGTCTATGGGCCTCTATGGGTCCTTAATCAGTTAATTTGCATGTTATTAACGTTTTTTTTGCGACAGTTGAAGTACCAGAAAGCCATGCTCTCTGGCGAAAGCTTCCTACAGCTCTTTATTGCAAAATTATTTTTATATTGAAGTAGGCCAGATCTATCAGTATCAATAAAAATGTATTAGTTGTAATTTGGGGCGTATTCAAATAATGTATTTTATATCTTTATATATATATATATATATATATATATATTTGTTATGTTAAATGTCATTAAGCCTAATAAGGTGTAATATGCACAAAGCACTTCGTTATAGATAAATATATTAGTTGTAATTTGGGCGTATTGAAATAATGTATTTTAGATATTATATATAGCCTATTTGTTCTGTTAAATGTCATTAAGCCTAATAAGGTATGTTATGTACAAAGTTCTTCGTTATAGAGCGACAGACTTTGTTAGAATGATGTTACAATATAATTGTAATGACTTTCAGAAATGCCGCAGTGGTACAAGTGGTAGTGATGGTAGGTTAGTAATCAAGAAACCTGGGGATTGATTCTCTCCATGGTTGGGAATAATTTTGCTCCTTTATTCAACATTTTAGTATGATTTAGTACGATGGTATAATAATTATACGACGTAATGACGGGCTGCCTGCGACGCTGCCAGCCCCATACGTTTCATATGATAAGAAATGACGGGCTAACCCCTTATGTTGTATTTGATAAATATCGACATTGTTTGATTTGATAAAAAAACGACAGTTACCCCTTATGTTTTTTTTTATGGCGACCGATAAAAATACGACAGTGTTACCCCTTATGTTTTATTTGATACCCCTTATGTTTTATTTGATGAAAAACGACAGTGTTATCCTTTATGTTTTGTTTGATAAAAAACGACAGTGTTACCCCTTATGTTTTTTTTGATGACGACCGATAAAAATACGACAGTGTTACCCCTTATGTTTGATTTGATAAATATCGACATTTTTTGATTGGATAAAAAAACGACAGTGTTACCCCTTATGTTTTGTCTGATAAAAAACGACAGTGTCACCCCTTATGTTTTTTTTGATAAAAAACGACAGTGTTACCCCTTATGTTGTATTTGATAAATATTGACATTGTTTTATTTGATAAAAAACGACAGTGTTACCCCTTGTGTTTTTTTTGATGATAACCGATGAAAATACGACAGTGTTACCCCTTATGTTTTATTTGATAAAAAACGACAGTGTTACCCCTTGTGTTTTTTTTGATGACGGCCGATGAAAATACGACAGTGTTACCCCTTAAGTTTTATTTGATAAAAAACGACAGTGTTACCCCTTATGTTTTTTTTTGATGACGACCGATAAAAATACGACAAGTGTTACCCCTTATGTTTTTTATTCAATAAATATCGCTAGTGTTACCCACATTTCTTTCATATGATAAGGAAAATGACAGTTACCCCTTATGTTTTATTTGATAAATATCGACATTTTTTGATTTGATAAAAAAACGACAGTGTTACCCTTTATGTTTTACTTGATAAAAAACGACAGTGTTACCCCTTATGTTTTATTTGATAAATATCGACATTGTTTGATTTGATAAAAAACGACAGTGTTACCCCTTATGTTTTATTTGATAAAAAACAACATTGTTACCCCTTATGTTTTTTTTGATGACGACCGATAAAAATCTTTATCACTCTATGACGAATAACATTCCTTATTAGTCTTAATGACATTTAACAAAACAAATAGGCTATATATAATATCTAAAATACATTATTTCAATACGCCCAAATTACAACCAATATTTCACTCTATAACGAAGTGCTTTGTGCCTTATATACCTTATTAGGCTTAATGACATTTTTGTTAGAATGATGTTAAAATATAATTGTAAAGTACTCCCAGTAATGCCACAGTGGTACAAGCGGTAGTGATGGTAGGTCAGTAATCAAGAAAGCTGGGGTTCGATTCTCTCCATGGCTGGGAATAATTTTGCTCCTTATAAATTAAAATTTTTAGTATGATTTATGATAAGTATGAGTATGATAATTATACGACGTAATGACGGGCTGCCTGCGACGCTGCCAGCCCCATACGTTTCATATGATAAGAAATGACAGTGTTACCCCTTATGTTTTATTTGATAAAAAACGACAGTGTTACCCCTTATGTTTTGTTTGATAAAAACGACAGTGCTACCCCTTGTGTTTTTTTTTGATGACAACCGATGAAAATACGACAGTGGTACCCCTTATGTTTTATTTGATAAAAAACGACAGTGTTACCCCTTATGTTTTATTTAATAAAAAACAACAGTGTTACCCCTTGTATTTTTTTTGATGACGACCGATAAAAATACGACAGTGTTACCCCATATGTTTTCATTCAAAAATATCGCTAGTGTTACCCCATTTCTTTCATATGATAAAAAACGACAGTGTTACCCCTTATGTTGTATTTGATAAATATCGACATTGTTTGATTTGATAAGAAAACGACAGTGTTACCCCTTAAGTTTTATTTGATAAAAAACGACAGTGTTACCCCTTATGTTTTATTTGATAAAAAAAGACAGTGTTACCCCTTATGTTTTATTTGATAAATATCGACATTGTTTGATTTGATAAAAATACGACAGTGTTACCCCTTATGTTTTATTTGATAAAAAACGACAGTGTTACCCCTTATGTTTTATTTGATAAATATCGACATTGTTTGATTTGATAAAAATACGACAGTGTTACCCCTTATGTTTTATTTGATAAAAAACGACAGTGTTACCCCATATGTTTCACATGATAAGGAATGACGGGGTAACCCCTTATGTTGTATTTGATAAATATCGACATTGTTTGATTTGATAGAAAAACGACAGTGTTACCCCTTATGTTTGATTTGATAAAAATCAACATTGTTCACTCCTTATGTTTTTTTGTGATGACAACCGATAAAAATCTTTATCACTCCTATGACGAATAACAAAACCTTATTAGTCTTAATGACATTGACAAAACAAATAGGCTATATTAAATATCTAAAAATACATTATTTCAAATACGCCAAATTACAACCAATATTTCACTCTATAACGAAGTGCTTTGTGCCTTATATACCTTAATTAGGCTTAATGACATTTTTGTTAGAGACTGATGTTAAAAATATAATTGTAATGACTCCCACATGCCGCAGTGGTACAGAGCTAGTAATGATGGTACGTCAGTAATCAAGAATCTGGGGATCGATTCTCTCTCATGGTTGGGAATAATTTTGCTCCTTTATTCAACATTTTAGTATGATTTTAGTACGATGGTAATGATAATATACGACGACGTAATGAGGGCTGCTGCGACGTTGCAGCCCCATACGTTTCATATGATAAGAAATGACAGTGGTACCACCCTTATGTTTATTTGATAGAATATCGACAAATTGTTTGATTTGATAAAAAAACGACAGTTACCCCTATATGTTTTTTTTTGATGGCGACCATATAAAAAACGACAGTGTGACCCTTATGTTTTTATTGATAAAAAACGACAGTGTTACCCCTTATGTATTTAATTTGATGAAAGACACAGTGTTACCCTTATTGTTTTATTGATAAAAAAACGACAGTGTTACCCTTATTTTATTTGATTAAAAAACGACAGTGTTACCCCTTATGTTTTTTTGATGAGACGACGATAAAAATACGACAGTGTTAACCCTTATGTTTTATTTGATAAATATCGACATGTTTGACGACCGTATAAATACGACAGTGGTACCTTATGTTTGATTAGATAAATATCTACATTTTTCGATTGGATAAAAAAACGACAGTGTTACCCCTTGTTTTCATGACGACGATAAAATACACAGTGTTACCCTTATGTTTTAATTGATAAAAAATGACAAGAGTACCCTTTATGTTTTGTCTGATAAAAAAGACAGTGTCACATTCTTAGTTTTATATTGATAAAAACGACAGTGTACCCTTATGTTGTATTTGATAAATATCGACATGTTTGATTTTGATAAAAACGACAGTGTTACCCTTAAGTTTTATTTGATAAAAACGACAGTGTTACCCTCTTGATTTTATTTGAAAAAAAGACGTGTTAATACCCTTATGTTTTATTTGATAAATTCGGACATTGTTTATGATTTGATAAAATACGACAGTGTTTACCTTATGTTTTATTTGATAAAAAACGACAGTGTTACCCTTATGTTTTATTTGATAAATTAGTCGAACATGTTGATTTGATAAAATACGACCAGTGTTACCCCTATGTTATTATGATGAAAAAACGACAGTGTTAACCATATGTTCACATGATAAGGAATGCGGGGTACCCTTATTGTTGTATTTGATAAATATCGACACTGGTTTGATTTTGATAGAAAACACAGTGTTACCCTTATGTTTGATTGATAAAATCAACATTGTTTACACCTTATGTTTTTTTTGATGACAACCGATAAAACTCTTATTACTCTATGACGAATACAGACCTATTAGTCTTAATGACATTTGCAAAACACAAATAGGCTATATAATAATATTAAATACATTATTTCAATACGCCAAATTACAAACACATATTTCACTCTATACTACGAAGTGCTTTGTGCTTTTTATACTTTATTAGGCTTAATGACATTTTTGTTAGACTGATGATAAATATAATGTAAATGAATTCAGCACCAGCGAGTGTACAAGCGGTAGTGATGTACGTCAGTAATACATCAAGAATCCTGGGATCCGATTTCTTCCATGGTTGGGAATAATTTTGCTCCTTTATTCAACATTTTAGTATGATTTAGTACGATGGTTAATAATTATACGACGTAATGACGGCCTGCATGCGACGCTGCACAGCCCAATACGTCATATATAATAGAAATGACAGTGTTACCCTTATGTTTTATTGATAAATATCGCATTGTTTGATTTGGATAAAAAACGACAGTTACTTTTGTTTTTTTTGGATGGCGACCAATAAAAATCCACAGTGTTACCTTATGTTTATTTGATAGAAATAACAGACAGTGTTACCTTTTATGATTTATTTGATGAAAAATGACAGTGTATACTTTATGTTTTATTTGATAATAAAGAGTGTACCCCTTTATGTTTTATTATTTGATAAAAAACGACATTGTTACCCTTATGTGTTTTATTTGATGAGACGATAAAATATGACGGAAAGTGTAATCTTATGTTAATATTTGATAATATGACATTGTTGAGACGACCGATTAAATTACGACAGTGTTACCCTTATGTATTATTAGATATAAATATCTACTATTTTTCGATTGGATAAAAACAACGACAGTGTTACACCTTTGTTTTCATGAAGACGATAAAAATAACAGTGTTACCCTTATGTTTATGTCTGATAAAAACGAATTTGTGTACATTTTATGTTTTATTTTTATACACAGATCAGTGTTACCCTTAGTTGTATTTGATAATATCGATCATTGTTTGATTTGATAAGAAACGAAAGTGTCCCTAAGTTTAAATTTGATAAAAAACACTGTGTTAGCATTATTTGTTTTTTTGATTACACAGATGAAATACGACAGTGTTACCTTAAGTTTTATTTATAAAAATGACAGTGTTACCCTTGTGGTTTTTTTGATGAGACGTAAAATAAGACGTGGTTCCATATGTTTTTATTCATAATTGTCGTGTACCATTTCTTTATATGATAAGAAATATCATGTTACCTTATGTTTTTTTGATAATATCTACATTTTGTATTGATTTGATAAAAAAAGACGTGGTTTACACATTTGTTTATTTGATAAATAGATCAGTTGTTTGAATTTGAGTAAAATACGACAGGGTTACCTATGTTTATTTGATAAAAACTAACAGCAGTGTTACCCCTTATGTTTATTTATAAAAAATTGACCAGTGTTCCATATTTTTATGATAGAAAACGGGGTACCTTGATGTTGTATTTGATAAATATGACATTGTTTGATTTGATAAAAAGACATGTTACCTTATTTTTATTTGAAAAAAACAACATTGTTACTCTTATGTTTTTTTTTAATGAGACCGATAAAATTTTATCATATATGCAATAACATAAATTATTGTCTTAATGACTTTTCCAAACTGTAGACTACTCAATATAAAAATAATATTTGCAATAAAGAGCTGTAGGAAGCTTTTGCAGGAGCAGGGATTTCTGGTCTATTCAGCTTCGCAAAAAAAGTTAATAGAACATGCAAATTTAACTGGATTAACGCGACAGGCCATGAATTGAGGAAAAAGGCCAGCAGACGACACAGCGGCTGAAAAGCAGAGTGACGATCCAACCAAGCGAACCGATCGCGACAATGCGAGCTATCGATGGCGACCAATTGCGCCTACGACGCGACCAATTGCGAATAATGAGTAACAATGAGACGTAGCGGCCGACCTAAGGACTAACGACGCGACTAAATGCGACTACGTGGGCGATGTTGGCCACATCGAGGTCGGCTTCCTCTCTCTTTTCCCTGATCAGTTCGGAGTCTGGGAGGTTTCGAGTCTGGCCGACACTGAGTGAAGGGAAGCGTCTTCAGCGATGAGATCCTCATCAACAGATCGATGGCTGCACACCCCCACGCCATCGTACTTCTGACTTGCCGGCTTCCTAAAGTAAAAGTAGAGTACAAGAAACTCTCACAACTCGGGTTTCTTCAAACTATGGCGGAATCCGAACCGGGTCTGCGATCAAGATCACAGCCTGACCATAGCTCAGTATACCTTTTGTTTGAACAAAGGTTCACTGTGGGTGGTCCAGTCCAGACAATGACATTTCTTCTGTTAAACAACCTGCTGTAGTTGATGAAGGTTCAGCCTGTAGCATGTGATTCTGAAGTTTGGGATTGTTACCACAATCCTCGTCTTTCTGCTAAATACGATGATCCAGTTCTACTTCTAACGTCCTGAGTCTGGTGTTCCTTCCCCAGGAAACTGAGGAGGGCGGCGCGCCTCACGCACAGCCAAAGAAGAAGAAGAAGAGAGAAGAAGAAGCACCCCAACTACCGCAAATCTTCCCGAGAGGGGGCGGATCCGGCGCCGGAAGAGCAGACAGCCCGGAAAACACAACAGTCCAATACGGGGGGATCACAAGGTACGGGGATACCTGCCGGGACTCCCGAGTGAACGAACCATGACCTCCAGGAGGGACACTGAGAGTGGGTTTACCAGGGTCCGTCCAGAAGCCCCCCAGGACTAGGTCTAAGATTCACAGATCGGCAATCGCGGACATCACTTACCAGAGCGATCGCGGCGGAACCCACCGGCCATCCATAATAACTAACCAACAAAGCGTCACCGGGCGCGCCGGGGACAGGCAACAGTGCGCAGTGGTGAGCACATTTTGACACGAACCGAGGCGGGCTCGGGTCGGAGAGGAAGCTGCTGACTTGGGCCGCCGAGACTCGGTCTCTCAGTACGGGTAGAGACC
The DNA here is from genome assembly GCA_900291075.1 of Melanogrammus aeglefinus. Taxonomy (NCBI): domain Eukaryota; kingdom Metazoa; phylum Chordata; class Actinopteri; order Gadiformes; family Gadidae; genus Melanogrammus; species Melanogrammus aeglefinus. The sequence goes on from OLKM01000871.1 coordinate 207,132, forward strand.
GGATTGATGACTTAAGCCTAGCAATACTTAGCCTGGGATGCTGGTAGAGGTTTGATTGATGACCAGAGACCAGGCAAGTCACCCAACTAAGCGCGACAGTATCTGGCTAACCTAACCAAACTTGCGTCATCCTTTAGACTTTGAGAGATCATTCAGGTAGGTGATAGAATGGCGAAGTCGTCGACTGCGGTTTTGCAAAGTCTTGGAATTCTACCTCATTAGCAAGTAGCCTGGACTCTGAGTTGGACGACCGCTGCTTCTGACGCGTGCTTATTTCCCCAAATCTGAGGAAGTTGCGCTGGGGCTGTTGATTGGAGGGAACTACTCCTCATCTTCCTACTCGCTGACACTACTCTGCTTCATCCTCTCAAAGGCGGCGGGCCAAAGAGTGCTGGCTGTCACATAGCGGCGAGCTCCCCGTACGAGTGGGACAGTTCGGCAGCGAGGAAGTGGTGACAGGGCTGCTGGGCGCCCTGGGCTCTACATACGACCGGTGCCGTCTTGCTTCCCCCTGAGCTTGACGACCGCCGCCGAACCCCAGGCTGCACGGCGGCTGGGTGCCCTGGGTGGAGGAGGAGAGGGCGGGGTAGAAGGAGGAGCGGGCTGTACCGGTGGCGTTGTAACAGCAGGTCAGCCGCAGGAAGAGAAGGAGAAGACCAAGATGAAGATAAAGTCAGATGAGCATCGCTGAACTGTACGTCTCTGAAGCTCTAACAACATGACCTCCGCTGCTAGAGCTCTATGCTGGTCTTACATACGGCAGGGGTGGTCGAAGGTCCAGTTGGTCGGGTCTGCTCAGTGGGGTGACGTCGATCGGGTCGGTGATGAAAGAGTCTCTGGGAATCATACAATCCAGTACAGTCAATGATACTCTAGTGCTGAGTCTGAGCACTAGTACATGCGTCACTGAATTCAATTTTAGTGAAGTAGAAGGAAATAAGACTTGGGGGGGGTGGGGGGGGGGGAATGAAAGACATGGAATACTTTGTCTTCTTAACGACATGGATTCAAAGTATGTGAATATACCTTATATTTTTGTTAAGATGAGAGAGACGTGAGGAATCGAACAGCATGATCAACAGGGAGTGATGGTAGAGGATGTAGTGTTTAAGGCGAAGGCAAACTGGTAGAGTTGTGCTAGTTTGTATGGCTGGATTTCTCACTACATGAAACTGTTTCACAGACTGAATTTTATTCACGTTAAAGATGAGATTTTCCATAATTGATGATATCTCATTTCTGTTTTGTCTTACACAATTAGCATTTGTACTTTGTGTGTGTTTGATATGTTCAATGTAGCTTAATACTTTGAAGTTTTTTAAGAAGATTAGTGTTAGATCTTGGTCAAACATAGTGGTCATTATTGTACTAGACTCCACCACTTATGCATTCAGGACCGAGATGGCCAACAGGTGAGAAACCCGATCGAGCTGATATTGTGGTGTATGTGATGTGTGGGGAATGGGAATGTTGCTTTGTAAGTCGCTGGTATTGATCGTGTTAAATATCTGTACTTTCTTTTGGTAACTCGGTTATTATTTGTCAAGGTAAGGACTTTCTTTTGAGGACATTTTGATTCCACACTATTTGTTCAACATTATAGGGCTAACTGATTTAATATTCAAGAAAGGTGAATAAATAACCAAAGATGTATTTAAAGCATGACTGGTTTCTTTTGGAAATTGATTGTTTGCATCAATCAATGCATTTAAAAAATAATAAATTAAATTTAATAAAAAATACTTAGTTAAATAAAAAATTGGCTGGCTGTGTGAATGTATTGACATAAGGGTATGTCACAGATAGTTCACAGGGCTTCATTATTTATTTAATAAATTATTTTCTATTTTTAATTCAAGACTTTAGGACTGGACGCTTACTGAAAGAACTTCATTATTAAAATTTCAAGATATTAAAAGTTTTTGTTTTTTTAATGAATCAATGTGGAATGAAAATAAAATTTGGGGACAAGTTTCGAATCTTAAGTGACATCTCAGGATCCGAAACGCGCTCGGGAACCGCTCTTATGATGGGTAGTGTCGGATATCACACGGATAAGCTCTCAGCCAGATGAATTGGTAGTACATATAGAACAGACTTTAAGTTTAAAAATAAAGTTTTTGAGCTATAATATAACGTAGGGTATTGAGCAGGCAGCAGGATAATTCTACATACCTTAATTCGTCCTCAATCGGCATGTCAAAACAAGCCGCGCAGGTCGTCAGTGTGCCTAGCTTAATTAGCGGAAGGACTGTACCACGCAGACCCCGTGTGGGTGAATCCGTATAGGGTCGCATCTTGTGCGCATACTACGTGAGGGAACATAATGCTATGGTACGTCTCTAGAATGCGATGTCAGCGCGCTGCTTATGGGGCCAAAACGATGAATGTGCACTACGTTTGCTATAACGTTCTCGTTTTTTTCTTTATCCAGGAAGGATGACTCCAGTATTTCGATCAATTAGGAATGCCTCTGAGTGGCTTATGTTTCTGCCAATTGGCTTGAGCAATACATTCAAACCCATCCAATGTAGCACTCAAGAGGATATTATTGCAATATAAGGGTTTAGAGCATTAGACATGGCCATAGTCTGGGATCAATTAGTATGATTCATAAGTAAATATTGATTCTGGAAGCTGATCTCGGACTTCTAGATGGAGTATGCTTATGGATAAACACTTTTGTGTAGATGCTTCAACTTAGTTATTGATCGAGCCCACAAAAGTCGAATCAGTTTGGCGGTGACTGTGGTGTAAAATTGTCCTTCGTAAATAGAACAAAGGCACTAAAATGAAAAACAAACAACTGGAACCGTAACGCATTCATTTGAGGGGAAATCTAGAGCGTGCGGTGTTCAGGGCTAGTGTGAGAAATAGACATAGGAAGTGGAGAGCCAAGAAAAGTGCAGCGCACAGTTTTGTTCTTTCGAAGCAACATTTCACAGAAAAGGGGCAATGGAGTTTACTTGAAATTTTTTTATTCCAAAGAAGCATCAGAATTCCACTGAGCGTCTGCTCGGTTCCAGACATGCCAAAAGCAAGGAAAATAATCAGTTTGTTATCTTTTTTTTGTCGTTTCACTTTAATACATTTTGTTTATTTATTTCTTTTGTATTAAGGTCAAGATGGAAGATGAATTGTCAAAGGGAAGGAGGGAAAGTAGCGTTTTCTCCCTTACGATTTTTTTTTAGATTGACAAGTGTACAAAAGAGTGACTTTTTGAGCGAGAGAGAATACATCAAAGCAATACTTGTTTACAAAAATAATTTTTCCACAAAATGAGTGTGGATGTGACGGTCGGGGTTAATCCTTGAGGGTA